>ML109043.1:5179-63917 GCA_003697995.1 Taxidea taxus jeffersonii
ACTGTTCCAAGCCAGAACCACAAAATGAAAGCACAATTTTGAAAATCGCAGGTATGTTCATGACTGTACCCCCACTGCCTAGCCATGTCTGGCACTTGGTAGCCACTCAATAAAGATTTGTTGAATAAAAAACTAAATGAAGATACTTCTCCTCCCCTTCATGTATCTTAGAGTCTGGTGCTTAATAAGGACAATTAAACAAACAGAGCCAATGCTGGAAGGAAAGTGACTGGATAAAGGAGCCCAGGAGAGACAAGTAGACTTGAGGATGGACACTGCCTCCTGAGGAACTGTGTTGAGGGAGTGCAGAATTGATCAAGGGGAGGAAGGAAAGGGAATACAAGCTGTTCTAGATAGGAAATGGCCTAGAGGAGAGAAACCAAGAACATGGTTCCAACTGAGGAAAGAAAGTAGTGCCAAGTGACAAAAACACAAAATACAGGGAAGAGTAGCAAGAAATGAGGGTGAAGAGATAAGCAAAAGACAAATTGTGAAGAGCACTGTCAGTCTCTTATAGAATTCTGAGGTTTGGACAGACTTTACAAAGTTTCTGGAACTGGCTGTTGTGTGACACAGGAGTGAGTGGTTTGTAGGCATGAAGGCAAAAATCATTGCAGATGAGGTTGGCTTCCACTACTAGTGGGAGAGGCAGCAGCAGATGGATATCAGCTGAAAAATCATAGTTCTCTTTAGAGATTAGATGATCCATCGGCTGGATCTAATCCCACAATGTCTCAAATATCTCCTCCTGCTACTCAGTGGTTCTGGGACCTCAGGGCAGCATACCACAGTCTGAGAAGAAAGGATAGAGCTGGAGAGCAGTTATGAATTTCCCCAAACACCATCCAACCAAGTTTCTCTGGAGGGGACCACGACAGCCTACCCCTGGTGACTGACACACACACACACACACACACACACACACACACACACACACCATCTCAGCTTTGAGTTTTGACAGGGAAGAGAATAAACGGGTGACAAAAATGCCTATGAACAAGAATAAAAAGTTGTTAGGCAGAACTATAAACTCTTTCATCCCAGTTTTGTCTTAGTATCCCAGTTACCAGGCCTCCCCAGTGCCCCCATTCAGGCTGGTGGGAGCTCAGTCCATGACAGGTGTGTCCTGCATGCCAGCCCTTTCCTTTCGATTTTGACTCTCCCAATTTTATTTCGTGCTAGGGTCATGCACAGTCAATGGATCATGAGACCCTTTAGGGAAAGAACTGCCTCTTATTCACTATTATGTTCCTAATGTTGGACACTCAATAATTGCTTGGTGTATAAATAAATGAATGAACATGGAGCCTTAGAAAACAATGACTTCCCCCCAAAAGTGACATTAATTCAGAAATTCCAGGTACCGCAAAAAACACTGGGAAAATATTTGGGTGAGGTGCTAATGGTCCGTAAGGATACTTCATCCAGGCCCATATAGAAAGTATTAAATGAGGTGCTCCTTTTAAGCCACCAGTGTCTCCAGCAGCCACCCCTGACAGGATGGGGGATGGAGTGGCCACAGGTGTTCAAAGTGGGGACTTCCTCCTAACATTCATATCTGGGCAAGGAGGAGCAAGGAGTCTGTGCTGCTGTGTTCCCAGAAGAAGGGTTTGGAGTAAGCCCAATGCCACTCTCCCACATGACCCTTTGATGAGATGCTGCTGCTTCCAGGCTACATCACATAACAAAGCAATGCCCAACAGTTAGCTATAAGGTGCCCCTGTTGGAGGTAAAACTCTGAGCTGCCTGAAGCCATAATACCAGCTTTCTGGAGAGCTATGGGTCCAGACCAGAATTTTATAGCTACCTCTAGCATCTGTGCTTACCAGTCATTCTTATCCAGAACATCAGCTACCCACCACCTCACATCCCCAACCTACCTTACCTCCCAGACACAGGGGATGGCATGGTGCAGGAATGCAGAGTCCCTTGAAGGAACACGGAGCTGAATTGGTCCTATATGAAATGCAGCAGGAAACCAAAACAAGCAAAGACATCCCAGGATTTACAACAACAAATAAATGCAGCAATTTTTGAACCCCCTGAGTCTGAAGTGAGAGATAACTACATATTAGGTATACAACCTTAGACAACTTACTTAATCTCTCTGAGCTTCAGTATATTTATTATTTTTATGGTGCTTAAAAGATTACATGAGATAATCCTTTAAAATACATAGAAAATTGCTGTTTGCATTCAAGATACTTTTCATTAGTTTTTAAGTAATGAGGTTTTGGGGGAAATTCTCTCTAGTCACTTTAACTAGCTGATCAGAGGGTTAGATGGAAGATAGGACATAAATGTGAGATATCATTCACTGCCACCTGCTGGCAGAAAAAAAGTTTGTCCATTAACCTTGAAAGGCCACCAAATGCTGAGCAGATGAATGGACACCTCAGGGACTCTGCTCATCTCCTCTGACCCAGGTTATGGTCTTTGACCAATTGCTTTGCACTCTCTAGTTAAGAGTCAAGGTAAGAAGAAAGGCAATAGAACATGATCAAGGTGTCAAGGACTCCTATGTCTCCTCAATGTTGCAAAGGCTCTTGTCCTGGGTGTGGTCATGTGCTTGTTAAGAACTACAGTTGGAATCTACAGGCACTAGATTCTGGGCAACCTCCTGTTTTTCTGCTTTGCACAGAGATGGATTCTGCTGGCCCTGAAGTGCAGCTCAAAATGGATTTCTCCTTCAATTATCTATCTCCACTTCTTCCCCAAAATCTATAGAAGTGACAGTCAATATTATGACTTGTACTTTTTTTCTTATTTAAAGGTAGCAGGTATTTACAGGAGAAAAATATAAAAAGAATGCCAATAAAAAAGCAGAAGAACAAATCATTTATATCTTACTACCTGAGACAACTACCATTAAGTTATTGTGTTAATTGAATGTAAATAAATTTTTAAAAAGACATTAAGTAGCAAAAAACATTATTGTGCATAACTTTAATATTTCTTTATACATGTGTATATCTACCCTAATAATGTGTTCTTGCAAATGTAAGTATATTACTATTGTTTGGTATTTTACTTTTGTCACTTACCATTATTTCTACTATAGATACCTTTTCATTTACTATCATGTTTAAAACTACTTCTTTTTTATTGTATAGTTTTAATAAAATCTGTAATAATGGAAAAAAAAGAAGTGACAGTCAAAAAGTATAAAAAGGAATGAATTTATAAAACCACTGAGAACAGGATAGGAGATGTCAGAGGACTAAAACTTGAGATGAATTTAGGGAGCTGGAAGGTGGATGTGTCACATTGACAGATAAACTAAGGAGCTATTCCTTATGTTCCACATATGAGTGAAACCATATGATAATTGCCTTTCTCTCTTTGACTTACTTCACTTACCATAATCCCTTTCAGTTCCATCTATGTCAAGGCAAATGGTGGGTATCATCCTTACTCATGGCTGAGTAATATTCCATTGTATATATGTACCACATATTCTTTATCTATTCATCTGTTGAAGGGCATCTCAGCTTCTTCCACGGTTTGACCATTGTGGACATTGGTGCTATGAACATTAGGATGCAGGTGCCCTTTCTTTTCACTGCATCTCTATCTTTGGGGTAAATACACAGTACTACAATTGCCGGGTTGTAGGATAACTCTATTTTTAATGTCTTGAGGAATGTCCATACTGTTTTCCAAAGTGGCTGTACTAGTTTTCATTCCCACAAACAGTGTAAGAGGGTTCCCTTTTCTCCACATTTGTTGTTTCCTGCCTTGTTAATTTTTGCCATTGTAACTGGTGTAAGGTGGAATCTCAATGTGGTTTTGATTTTAATTTCCCTGATGGCTAATGATGATGAAACTTTTTTTCATGCGTCTCTTAGCCATTTGTATGTCTTCTTTGGAGAAGCACCTGTTCATGTCCTTGGCCTATTTTTTTATTGTATTATTTGTTTTTTTGGTGGGGGGTGAATTTGAGATGTTCATTACAGATCTTGGTACCAGCCCTTTATCTGAAATGTCATTTGCAAATATCTTCTTCCATTCCATGAGTTGCCCTTAGTTTTGTTGACTGCTTCTTTTGCTGTGCAGAAGCTTTTTATCTTGATGGAGTCCCACAAGTTCATTTTTGCTTTTGTTTCTCTTGCCTTTAGAGACATGTCTTGCAAGAAGTTGCTGTGGCTGAGATTGAAGAGGTTACTGTCTATGTTCTTCTCTAGGATTTTGATGGATTCCTGTCTCACAGTGAGGTCTTTCATCCATTTTGAGTTAATCTTTGTGTATGGTGTAAGAGAACAGTCTAGTTTCCTTCTTCTTCATGTGGTTGCCCAATTTTTCCAGCACCATTTATTGAAGAGACTGTCTTTTTGCCAGTAGATATTCTTCCCTGCTTTGTTGAAGATCAGTTGACTTGGAATTGAGGATCCATTTCTGGGCTTTCTATTCTGTTCCATTGATCTATGTGTCTATTTTTGTGCCAGTACCATATTCTCTTGACGACTATAGCCTTGTAATATAGCTTGAAGTCAAGCATTGTGATGCTCCAAGCTTTGTTTTTCTTTTTCAGCATTCCCCTGGTGATTCGGGGTCTTCTCTGGTTCCGTACAAATTTTAGGATTGTTTGTTTCAGCACTTCGAAAAATGGTATTTTAATAGGAATGGCATTGAAAGTGTAGATTGCTCTGGAGAGCATAGATATTTTAACAATGATTATTCTTCCAACCCATGACCATGGAATATCTTTCCATCTTTTTTGTCTTCTTCAGTTTGTTTCATAAGTGTTCTGTAGTTACTAGAGTACAGATCTTTTACCTCTTTGGTTAGGGTTTTTCCTAGGTATCTTATAATTTTTGGTAATATTGTAAGTAGAATTGATTCCTTAATTTCTTCCTTCAGTTACATTATTAGTGTGTAGAAATGCAACTGATTTCTGTGCATTGACTTTGTATCCTGCCATGTTGCTGAATTGTTGTATGAGTTCTAGCAATTTGGGGTTGGAGTCTTTAGGGTTTTTGACATAAAGTATCATATCTTGAAGAGAGAGAGTTCAACTTCTTCTTTGCCAATTTGAATGCCTTTTATTTTTGTTGTTGTTGTTGTCTGATTCCTGAGGCTAGGACTTCTAGTACTATGGTGAGCAACAGCGGTGAGAGAAGGAATCCTTGTCATGCTCCTAACCTAAAGGAGAAAGCACTCAGTTTTTTCCCAATGAAAATGATATTCACTGTGGGATTTTCATAAGTGGCTTTTATGATATTAATGTATGTGGAGGGAACTTCGTGCTGGGATTCCAGGGATTGTCTCATTTACAGATATTTACTATGTCATTATATATATGTATTCTTTCCAAATAAAGACAACTCTGAACACCAGTTATTTGTGTCTCATTTATAGAGATTAAGGCATCTGAACATTTCCTTAAAGACCTTTATAGAAAGATCAGACCTTGTTTGAATCCATGAAGCACCAGAGCAGAGAGTTAACCTAACTAGAGCTGGGTTCCCAAGTGGAGCCAATGTAAACCGCTAGAGCTGAAGTTTGATCCTACCCAAGGATGGAAGCCCTAATGATCTCAGTTAGCACTCAGTGAGTGCTACCATGCAATCTGCAATTGGGCAGCAGATTGAGTACACATTTGTTTAACACCAGTAACAAACATCAACTAAGGGCCTACTCTGTACTAGAAACTGCTAAAGACAACAGGCCACAGAGACGAGCAGGTGGGCCAAGGGGCCAGCTTCCACAGAACCTAAGCTCCTGAGATGTCCCATACAAACATGGGCTGCAGTTTCCCATCATAAGTATGTGGAGATCACTTACATGCATGGATACACATAGGAATGTTCAGCTAAAATGATTTGAAGAGCTGTAATTGTTCAACAACCTGCTAATTTGCCATTTTCCAAAGATTAGGACGTTTTATGCACTTTCCTGCTTGTGCCAGCACTGGTTTTGTTTTTGTTTTTGTTTTCTGGACTCTGAGCTGCCAAGGGTGGGGATCATGTCTATGAGTTATTTCTGTGAACTATACCCAGGAAGCTCCTCTGCCCCCATAGACTTCAACAGCTCACCATCGTTTGACCCTAATGGTCTTTGTTTTTACTTTATTTATACTTATTTCCTTCACTGGGAATAGTCTAGACATGAATATCCAAAACAAAAGAAAATATACTAACACCAAAAATAATAGGATAGAATATGAGAGCTGTAAGGACCAAGCTCTTCACTTCAGATAAGAATACTGAGACAAAGCAGTTAGAGATGTGCCCAAGGTAACAGAACTGCTCTGTGGCAACGCAGGCCTCCAAATTTCTGGGCCATAGCTCTAACTACTGACAAGTGACCACTGCCCTCTGCATCCTCCCCTAGTATTTATCCCACCTGCAACATTTCTTTAAAATAAATAGCAAATATTTATGGTGCTTCACAAGTTTTCAAGGTGTTCTCACATTTTTTTTCATGCAGTTCTAATGACCATCCTGTGAGTTCAGCACGGATGTGGAACTGAAATGAGATTATTAAGGTGACATTGGCTGGTTGGTGGCAGAGTTCAGATCGAACTCAACATTTCTCCCTCCCTTCTGTATTGGAGAAGATGGGACTCCCTGTGTTAGGTAGGCCCCTGACCTCCAGCTGCCAGAGTCAGATTGCAATGTGCAAAGTATATGGTGAGGGGATTTCAGAATCAAAGACAGATTCTGTCTGAAAAGGTCAAAGATAACATGGCTATGGGCATGTGCTAATGGAGGTTGGGAGGCACCTAGACCCCCTAACATGACCTCAAAACAGTCATCTGGAAACCCTGAGTCAGAATTAGACACAGAGACTTTTCACACCACATGAGGCAAGGTTTGTAGCATGAAGGTTTTTGTCTGGGTATGACAAAAACATGACTGACAGAAGTATAATTAGTTCCATACTTGGACAATTATGGACATAAGCCATAAAATAAAAAGTTTTGGAAAAGAGAGCTGTTGAGACATCCCATAACAAATGAACTAGAAAATTCAAATGGAAAGAATTTGGCAACTTAATTCTACCCTGAGAAGCATGCATGACTCTGAAGAGCATCAAGTAAAATTATGAAACTGCTCCTGGGGAAAGAAAGCAGTCACACAGCTTTTCTTGCAGTTATAGTTGTAATTTCAGTTGTACCTGTTTCTCATGCTGAGACCAGCATCCACAATGTTTTTTTTTATTATTTTATTTTATCTGAAAATTTCATTGAGATTTTTAAAATTTTTATTTATTTTTTAAATTTATTTTCAGTGTTCCAGAATTCATTGTTTATGCACCACACCCTGTGCTCCATGCAATATGTGCCCTCCACAATATCCACCACCAGACTCACCCAACCTCCCATTGCCCTCCTCTCCAAAACCCTCAGTTAGTTCCTCAGAGTTCATAGTCTCTCATGGTTCATCTCCCCCTCCAGTTTCCCTCAACTCACTTCTCTCCATCTCCCCATGTCCTGCATGTTATTTGTTATGCTCCACAAACAAGCAAAATCATACGATAATTGACTCTCTCTGCTTGACTTATTTCACTCAGCATAATCTCTTCCCGTCCATGTCCATGTTGATACAAAATCCCGTCCCGTCCATGTTGATACAAAAGTTGGGTATTCACCCTTCAGTGGATGAATGGGTAAAGAAGATGTGGTCCATATATACTATGGAGTATTATGCCTCCATCAGAAAGGATGAACATCCACGATGTTTTATCTTCCCTGAGCACACACTTACTAGATGGAGGATAGATCAGATCACCAGAAATGGGTAGGAGCAGGAGGAAAATAGGACAGTAAGAAGTTGTCACAGACCATTCCCAAAATGGATAATCAGCCTGTGCATATCTGACCCTACAACTGCCACAGGGGAAAATAAGTGCTGTACAAATTCAAGATGGAAAAATGATAAACAGAATGCATGGTTTTGATTTCTAGCTTTCTTGCTTACTCCTTGGCTGCACCAACTGATTTTGTCATAAGGTAAATCAAGGATAAAAGAGAACCACAGAGAGAAGAACTTTTTGTTTAATATCTGCCAGGGAACCTACAGGGTATTCTGAAACCATGGCAACAAATAATCTCTTTAAAGGACTTCCTCATCTCCTGGCTGCGGAAAGCATATATCAGAGGATCAATCACAGAGTTACACATGATGAGTATGAGGTACATATTAAAGTAAGACATAAAGCAAGAACAGTAGAGGTTCTGGGGGCAAGAAATCATCAAAATTAGATGGAGAAAGAACGGAGCCCAGCACACAATGAAAATGCCCAGCAGCATGGTCAGGGTGACAGCACCTTTCATGCTGGTCATTTGCCGCACAGAGCTGTATCCACGCAGAGCTGCTATCTGCCTGACATGAGCCCGTGCAAGGAGGAACATGTGTATATACAGAGACACCATGAGGAACAACATGGTGAAGAACATGGAGATGAGGCAAATGATTACATAAGTAGATTCATAGTAAATGATGAAAACAATGCCACAGCCTGTGCAAAAGGTCCAGATACACATGATAATCACCCCAGAACGCTTCGCTGTCATGATGTGGTGATAGCGCAGAGCATAGAAGATGGTGACATACCTATCCACTGCAATGGCCAGCAAACTGCACATGGAGGCCACCACAGAAATGCAGATCATGGAGTCAAACACATTGTCAATGTGACGCACAAAGGCATCCGCTATCACCAGGTGCTTATTATTTATTAAGTATATGGTGATGGTCTCCCATGTGTTAGACATGCTCACTAGCATGTCAGCTACTGCTAAACTACACACAAAGAAATACATGGGGGAGTGCAAGTTCTTGTTCTTCATTATGGTACCTATGACCAAGATGTTCTCCAAGAGGCTGATGAGACCCAGAGTCAGAAACACCTCAACAGCAATGCCCATCTCTTTGCATAGTGAAGACTTGTTCTTGACATTTGGTTCCGAAAGGTTGCTTTCTGTCGAATTCAGATTGAGATCCAAGAAAAGCAGGTGAAATGAGGAATTCATTGCTCCTCTTCTTGGCAACAGATTTACTGTAAAACAGGTTTTAATTCATGATTCAGAGAGATGAACAGTCTACCAAAGAAGTACAAGAGCATGCCAAACACAAGCACAACCTAAGAACGAGGTTAAATGGACTCAACACATTAGCATGAGACTGGTGTGCACCAGTCTACCTGGATCCCTGGACTAGTGTCCCTCCAATACACAGGCTTGGAATTTTCACCAGCCTCCTCTGCCTTCCTTACTCTGGGCTCCCATTCTTTTACATACCTCTTACTGGAGTGACCACACATGGCAGTGTTCCCAGGACAGTTTCACTTTTTATGCTCATTGTCCAAACACCCAAGTTTGCTCTCAAAAATATCCTGAACTCGCAACCTACAAGGTCCCTTGCAGTCTGATTTTTATATTTCTGAGACTACTGCACGCATTTTCCTCAAGTGAGCACAGATTTCTGAAGGATTGGCCGGCCCTCTTTCTCTCTTAAGAGAAAAAGATAGGGGCCTTTTCAACATTTGTCCTCACGCTTCTTTTTTTTATATATATTATATATTTTAATTATTTAAGTTCCATTAGCCAAGGTGTAGTACATCATTGGTTTTTGATATCATACTTCTAAAATCCACTAGGACTCAGTCCCCCTAGATGTAACTGAGACTAGCCATAGTGATCTGTTAATTTGAACATAATCACATACTAAAAGTCACTGTCTTTAAGGCATACGTTTAAGTTGCACACATGTATTAAAATTGGAGCTCAAAGAATGCTGTTTTCCCCCTAATAAATATTTTCCTTGACTTCTGCATTTGAAATTCCACAACATCAGATTGACGGATAGTCTCATAAATTCTACAAAGCCAGTACAAAGTACCAAGGGATTTAAATTCGCCAAATACTAGAGAAAGATACTTCACTCCTTTGTTTCTCAAATTTCTCTCCCATGATTTGTATTCAAAAATGTCTTTGCCCTCCAGACTCAGAGCACATCTGGTGAGAGAGCTAGAATTTTTGTCAGCACTCTCATCATCAATAAAAAATATATATTAACCTGTATTCACTTGCTATTTATGTCTAGTTCTATCTCAGAGATATCAACCAATTATATTATATCATATCAAGCTGTTTAAATATCCAATTAGCTCTCTTCCACATGTAAGTTGGGCATGATTTTGCATTCCATTCAAGGCATTTTTAATAGAAAGTGTGGCTATTTACCAGTGCTCCCTCGTGCCTCTTCTCTTGCACAGCAGTGCTTGGGCTCCTCACCGGGGATGTTGGCTCAGCCTGGGCACCTGGCATCCAGCAGCTAAATGCCATCACCCTAGGATGGGATCCTCTGAACCAAGTGCTAAGGCAGCTTGAGCCTCAGTCACAGTTCCCTTGCCTTTATGCAGCCTGGCAGACCCGCCCCCCTGTCGCCACCTCTTCCGGACCAGAGTCTACGCCTTCTGTCTTCCCAGCCTTGGGCTGAGCTACCACCTGGTGGTTAGAGACAGAAAGGATACCGCAGCTCTGGCCAGTGGGTCTTTGGAGCTCTAGTGACACTTGCATGTAACAGTATTCTACTGCTTGTAGAAAATCCTTCCCCAAAACAGGATTCAAATGTGTTTTCTAGCTGGTTGTTTTTGGCACTGCTTCTTTTCTCTTTCTATTACGCACTCATGAAAATTCTGTCAGATAGTGTGACAGCTCAGCTTCTCCCATCCCTGTTAAGTCCTTCTATCCAGGACAGTCAGTCACTGGTTCCTGGGAAACCAGAGCCTGGGAAGCACTCAATTCTGTTACACACCCTCTCGTTGGCCCAAGACTGTCTGCCACTAGAGCAAAAGGAGAAAACAGATTTTCCCTGGCCTGATATCCTGGCTTTTAGCAATAGTTTCTAGACCTCTCTTACCTAAAACACTGACCTCTGCTCCCAAAAGGATCTTTATTACACAGCCCAAGAGATAGATGCACAAATGCCTGCCAGGACAAGCTCAGGGCCAAAAAGCTCAGGTGCTGCTTTACTTCTGGAGATGTGACTGGGGCTTCACACATGGTCAGACAACCTTTCCAACAAGTGTAAGTATATAAGGCCACAAACTAGGTGATCCATGACACTAGTGTCCTGGTGCTATTTTGAGATCCACAGAACGGAATACTGTGAAGAGGTTTCTTTTGCTGGGAATAGTGCTTGTGTATGCAAGGGGAATGACTGAGAAGGCATAAGAATATTCAAATATTCTCTACTTGTTCCTCATACCCAAGATCAGAGAAGGCTCTGCAGAAGATTCTCATTTCCCAATAAAGTGGTGAAACTAGAGATTTCTCTTAAAGATAACTGTACTACATGATGTGGCAGCTGTTGATGCTGGTCATATGGTGTATATCTCTAAGCCCTATGTGCAGATACTATTTTTTTTTTTGCAGATACTATTTTGAGTGCTGTACACGAATTACCTTCTTAGTATTTACAGAAGCCATAGGAATTCAGTCCTATTACCATTCCCATTTCACAATGCATTGAAAGGTTCCCAATGCTGGAAAGAAGCACAGTTGGGCTTGAACCCTGGCAACCTGAGTCAGAACCACTTACCGCCTTTTTTCTTTCTGATGATAGTTATCCTATGAGGTATGAGGTGATATCTCATTGTGGGTTTGATTTTCAGCAAACTCTTACTGTAAGTCATCACTGTGTTGAAGCCCACATTAAATATTTTCATGGGTCCAGCCAAGGAAACTTAGAATCCTGCTGCAGAGGCACATCTTACCTAATGAAACACTGACAGAGCAAGGCATAGTTACAGAAAGGTAGATTGTAGTGTTGTTAACTCCAAGGTTTACAAAACATTTTCCTATATTAACTCAATTCATGCTCATAACAACTCTGGGAGGTATTAATGTTATTGCCATTTTCATAGTTGGGAACTTTGAAGTTTACAGAACTGAGTGGCTTTTCTGATATCACTTGACTAATAAATGGTGGCACCAAGCTGTTGATCCCAGGTCTTCTCATTCCAAAGCTCATGCCCATATACACATACATGCCCATGTTCATGTAGGGACAATAGACAGAAGAGTCTTAAAACTTCACCAGATTTCCTATGAACATTTATTGAAAGCCTAACATGTTCTTCATTTTCAGATACTCAGCAAATTCTCCCAGAAACCCAGTTAGTCAATATACTGAGCACCAACTTACCGAAGAGGAAGTTGAGGCTCAGAGCAGTTGTGTGACTGACTCCTTGGCTGGTGATGAAACCAGGAACAGAATCCAGCTTTTAACTACATCTATGCTTAACACAGAGCCTAATGTCTTCAGTATTGTGACTCAGTCACATGCTGTAGAGGAGGAAATTCAGATTTCCAGAGGCTGGTCAGAGAAGAGCACAGGGAGGACTTGAAGCAAAGGTAGAGGCAGGTTAAGAGGAAGCGTGACCAGGATCATGAGGAAAGCCACTGAGGACAGGCACAGGTGGGAGCAGTGTGTGCAAGTACTCTGAGAGCATGTTCACACTGAGATGGGAGGAGCTAATTTCTTTGAGGATTAGAAGGAATGCCAGATGACTGGAGCTTCCTGCAACCTTAGGCACTGGGGAGGGGACAGGGATGGACAATGCATTGCTTTGTAGTTTGAGGTGAAGGCTTGGGCCCTCATTTTAAGAGCAACAGGAAGGCTTGCAAGGTCCAAGCAGATCAATGCAGCCATGATGAAGCGATGGAACCAGAGGAGCTCATGAGTGAAGAAGGCTGTCAGTCAGTGGAAATGCCTCACAATGGGACAGATAGATTCCTGGGTTGAGTCTCTTTATCCACCCAGTACCCAGTGAGTAATTGGGCGGATCCTGCTTAGACCAAACTCTTTGCAGTAGCAACAAAGTTATAAAGTGGTCCTTGTGGACACACCTGCACACCAAAGTTGTCTCGGAACAAATAGACACTGGACAGTACAACACTTATAATCACACCAACACTACTGCATTCCTTCCTCAGGTAATGAAGGGAGAATATGGAGTTTGGGATTTGGTGTGGAGTTTTTTTTTTTTTATTTTTTGTTTATTTGTTTGTTTTTACTGTTTTCAAGTTTATTTTGCTCTGACCACCAGAAAGATATGGTCTTCTAATGCCATGCCACATCCAGGTTTGTAAGTCAAGATTCTGTAAATCCTTGAGAAGTGTAACTTTTAAAATCCTATGCACCTCTCTAATGGCTGAGTAATATTCATTGTGTATATGGATCACATCATCTTTGTCCACTTGTCTGTTGAAGGGCATCTTGGCTCTTTGCACAGTTTGGCTATTGTGGACATTGCTGCTAGGATGGGACTAGAGGAGAGTATGCTAAGTGAAATAAGTCAAACAGAGAAAGTCAATTATATGGTTTCACTTATTTGTGGAACATAAGGAATAGCATGGAGGACATTAGGAGAAAGAAGAGAAAAATGAAGAGAGAGAAAATGGATTGGGAGATGAGCCTGGTGATGGGTACTGTACTAGGAGGGCATGGACTGCATGGAGCACTGAGTGCTATACGCAAGCAATGAAGCATGGAACGCTACATCAAAAACTAATGATGTCACATGATCTCCCTGATATGAGGAAGTGGAGATGCAACGGGGGTGGGGGTTAAGGTGGTAGGAAAAGAAAAAATGAAACAAATGAGGGACACATGGAGATTTCTTAGCCCAACATTTAGATAATCATTGGGAAGTTAGCCACCATATCTAAGGAGAAAGTTCTTTCTGTCAGTTTTTAAATCTTACCTATTATTTTTGTGGTTACCTTGCCAATTTTTATTCAAGAAGCTTCTTCTATACTGGTTTTTATTTCAGCCTTTCCAATAAAACTTCTTTTTTAAAACATGATGTTCTCTCTACCCCAAATTTTTTCCTTTTTTCCTTCTTCCTTGTCCATTAAATTCCTATTCATTCTTTTAGATCCAGGTGAATACTTCCTGCTGGGAGTCTTTTGAAGGATATTCCTACACTGGCTGTGAGTGGCTGTGCCCTCTTATCTCCCTATATTATAATTCTCTGTCTGACATCTTCTCCAGCAGACTGTAGACTTCCTGGTTGCAGGACTCCCCTCCGTGGCCCCAGAGATCAGCAATGGCCTGACACTTCCCTTTCCTCTTCCCATTCAGGTGAACCCAGAGTGGCCTTGATCAACCATTAACCACAAGGATTAGTTGGAAGATACGTAATTCAGGAAAACACACAGACATTTTTCAGGGACTTCTGAAATAGGACTTTTATTTTTTACTGGTGGTAGCTACAGCAAAATGTGCACCTTATCTCCCCTATTAAGTATGATTTAAAGCCCTATATTGTAGACATTTCTCAGGGACTTCTGAGAAGGAATTTTATTTTTCTTTGGTGGTTATTACCACAAAAAGCACACTCTATCTCCCCTACCTAAGTATGATGTAAAGCCCTACATAGTTCTTGTAGTAGTTAACTACTATCTTCACACCCCAAGGACAGCCAGTCATAGGACTGAGACTAACAGTAGGAACCAAATTAGGATCTGATTGATGCTGACCCACCAATTCCAGCCCTTCTTCAAGCCTGACCTTTTCTGGACTTTCAGTTACATGAGTTAATATATTATTTTCATCATTTAAACAAGTCTGATTTGGCCTTCTTATACTAGCACCTAAAAGGCTAAATAAATAAATAAATACCTTTTATACCATAAACCACTGAGTGGTTCATCAGTACAGTGATACAAATGCATTTATGGAAAAAAATCTTTTCCTCACATCAAGTAGACCTTAGTATTCCACTTAGCTCATTGACTATGCTTTCAACTAACCAACAAGCCCCCTGGTTGATGTAGACTCTTCTGTTTTTATGAACTTCCAGAAAGTCATTTTGTACATCTACAGTCAGGACAGTGCATTCTGACAATATTCTCTGAACATTTAACACACTTAACAGCTTTCAAGTTGAATAGCTTCTACTTCATTCTCATTTTACATTGTGATACATTGAATGACTACAAATCTGAATTTATTATGAACATTTAAATCCAGTACCATTTCCATTCTGTCACTATATAGCCCTCCTCTACATTTATCACTAAGGTGTACTCAAGATATTGGTCTTCTGTATTGCAAAATTTCAGTCTGCAAAAAATAATATCTAAAAACACGCCAAGTGTTTGACTAAGGGCCAGTTCTCTCTTTTTAGACCACTTAAAAGTCAGTCCCCAAGAAACAAGGAACATGCTCCAACAGAAAAAAGAACAAGAGAGAGCTGCAATTCTCTCTGCTTGTTCACTAGCTTATCATGCCCCAAAATGGCCACCTCAAGCTCAGCCTGAATGACCTGACATCTCCAAGAAGCATAATCAAATAATTCCTAGTGTATGAATCAGTCGTTACCTCAATAATGATGCATAATAAAGCACACTAACCACAGAGGCTTAAAATAAAAATAACTTATTCTCATTCTCACTTTAGCTGCAACCCTGCCAGACCACACCAGACATCAGGTTCCAAGACTTCAGACCAGACTATGTTTCAGTTCTGCTCAGTCCTTGCTCCATTGGCTACCAGGAGCAACTCCCTACTTCATTCTGGAGTCAAGATGAAGGCACAGTGGTGACCTGGGGCATATTCTGCTACCAGACTACCAGAGCACAAGAGACAGGTCAAGCCATGTAAACATAATCAATGCCTATGACTGTAATCTATCTACTAGCATTCCATTTGCCAAAGCTAATCGCATAGCCATGCCCAACATCAGAGTGTAGAGGAAAGAGAAATGGAGTAAACATTTTCTGGGCAGTGGCATCTGTACTTGAATTCAAGAGTTCATCAGATTGGCCCACCACATAGATCATTGATCCAGTATGGGCCAATCAGCTTTGACCAGGTAGGGTTTTCCCTTGGTACAGCTTAGCAGTAGGGACAGACTCCTTCAGACTAGGGCAGGAGGGGACATATGGTACTTGGAAAGAGGATATGCTCTAGGCAGTGGCCAGGAAGTGTTTCATTCACATCTGATCACATCTGAAAGGGACAGAAATGTTTTGACTTTTGAAAAGCACATATTGAAGTTTCAGTGTATGTGGCAAAAAAATATTATTGGTTGTAACCTGTTTATTTCAAGAAGAGATTTAAGACAATAGTTAAAAGAATTATAATGTTTGAAAATATGTTTAACTTATGAGAAACCAATGATTTGAGGAATAAATAAGACAAATTAGTATAAATATATAAATAGACAAACTTAACATCCAGCTTTCCTCCTCCGAACATAGAAAGGTGTGAAGAGGAGGTAAGTGATGAGAGAGAGAGAGAAATCAGACATCAGGATATATTTCTCTTTTAAAATATTTTATTTATTTATTTGAGAGAGAGAGCAAGAGTGAGGGGTGGGGGAGGGACAGAGGAGGAGGGAGAAGCAGACTTCCCACTGAGCAGAGAGCCTGACACAGGACAGGGCTTGATCCCAGGATCCCAAGACCATGACCTGAGCTGAAGGCAGATGCTAAATCTACTGAGTCACTTAGGCACCCCTAATCAGGATACATTTCTTATAAATATCCACAATGTAGACTTTTACTTACCCATTGTGGATATAAATACAATAAGTATTTATCAAATATCTGTGAATAAAAGTGAGGTATAATTATGTGGACTGATACTAAGACTACCTTTTCTCAGTTTTCACAGCAAGGTGACAAATGTTATTAAGATTTTACCTGTTGGCAGGCACCTGGGTGCCTCAGTCAGTTAAGATTTTACCTGTTGGTGTTTGCTTTTATTTACTTTATATTTTTTTATAGACAACATTTATTAATTTCATAAGTGTTAGCCATGATTTCTCTTACAACTGCTATCACAAGAGATGATATGAGTAATGGCAATGAGCTAAAAGCATTCTTGGATCCATTCTGCGGCTTGTACTTTCCATTTTTGTGAGAATTCTTACTGGAAGAAGATTTGTTAGAATCTCATCTTTGGACCCATGCCATCAGGTGTCATTTACTAAATACTGTACTGAATATAAATTAGTCCAAGTAAAGATATATAAAACTAAGAAAGAGTTTTCATGGACTTTCCATTTACACTGAATCTCCTTGTTTTCACACACATTTAATCTAAGATACACATAAAATTAGTCTTGGCATTTAAAAATTTACATATTAGGAAGTCTAATGTGAAAAGACTTTGCCAAATATTTTATTAGCGACTTTTTTTTAGAAGTGTCTCTTAGCCCTCTCAAGGCCCACTGCTGGTGGGAACACAAACTGGTGCAGCCACCCTGGAGAACAGTATGCAACTTTCTCAAAATGTTAAAAATAGAACTACCTTATGATCCAGCAATTGTACTACTAGATGTTTATCCAAAGGATACAAAAATACAGATACGAAGGGATACATGTACCCTGATGTTTATGGTACCATTGTCAACAATAGACACACTATGGAGAGAGCCCAAATGTCCATCAAAAAGGATGAAATCTTGCCATTTGCTATGACATGGATGGAACTAGAGTGTATTATGCTAAGTGAAATAAACCAGTCAGAGAAAGACAAAAACCATATGATATCACTCATATGTGGAATTTAACAAAGAAAACAGACGAACATACAAAAAGGAGGAAAAAGGAGAGAGGGAAACTAGCCATAAGAGACTCATAATGATAGAGAACAAACTTAGGGTTGATGGAAGGAGGTGGGTGGATGAGGGATGGGCTAGGTGAGTGATGGGTACTAAGAAGAGCACTTGTTTGATGAGCACAGATTGTTGTATGCAAATGATGAATCACTGAATTCTACTTCAGAAATCAGTTTTTCACTGTATGTTAGCTACCTAAAATTTAAATTAAAAAAATAAAAAATAAGGCAAGATGGCAGAAGAGTAGGGGACCTCATTTCATATGGTCGACCAAATTTAGCTGGATATCTATCAAACCATTCTGAACATCCACAAATTCAGCCTGAGATATAAGAAAATATATGTGAAAATCTACAAGCAGAAAAAATGACTGCTTTTTGCAAGGTAGGAGGTGTGGAATCATGAATCTGCAGGAAGATATCAGATGATAAACAAAGGGGGAAGGGAGCTTCCATAAGCTGGCTACCAGAAAGTGATGTAACACCAGAGCACAAAATCAGAACCCTTTGAAATCTGCTCCAGTGAGAGATATCCCTTTCTGAAAGGGGCTCCGGCAATGGAAAAGGCAGAATTCCAGGTGGGTCACTGTGGTCTTGGGATCCTGAAGACACAGAAAGAATGGAAGTGTCTGAACTGATAGAGTGCCCAAGCAGGAGAGTGGGGAAACTGGCTATGGTAAGCAAGTCAAGGAAGGACTCTCAGCTCATCACCATAAACCACAAGCCAGACAGGTAGGGAGACTATTCTTTGCCTGAGCACCTGGAAAAAAGACTGGAATGTGGGGGGCTGGTTACCATACCTTGGGAAGGTTGAAATGACTGTACCCACAACCAGGCAACAGCTCTCAGGGTGGCAGTGGCCCCAGAAAGAACACTAGGGTGGCACACAGCTGTGACCTGGGAGCAGCAGAGCAGGGTGCACATGTGAGCCCACAAATGCTCACAGTCCCAAAGACACAAAGCACAGAGACACTCACAGGTCCCTGGGAATTCCACAGAGAGAATTGGAATGGATGAGAATAGAAGGTTTCTGTGGAGCTTGGTGCACTCAGGACTGGAGACAGTATGACCCAGAGAGTTTACTGAAGAGAGGAGACTGATCTTGTGACCATGGGCTGGAGATCCAGTCATGGCCATATTTGCTCTGACCTTCTCAAGGTCACTGACCTTCTGAAGAGGCACTGAAAGCCACCAGGAAACAAAAGCCACACAAAGGAGGAGCTTACATTAGGTCCCATCCCCCTGACAAGGGGTGGGGTAACTCTGGTTAGGCAAAGATACCTGAAAAGCCACACAACAGGCCCCTCCTCCACAAGACTGACTGGAAGAACAGGTGGACTACAACTGTGTGGCTCTCATAAGACTGTAAAACTCCAGCATCAGGGGAAAACAATCTATTGAGCTCCAGATGTTTCCTCACCACTTGTTCATTCTTCAGCATAAAATTTTTCATTTCTTTTTTTTCTTTACCTTTTTCCCATTCAACTAGATTCTTGTTTTACCAGCTTCTGTTTGTTTTTTTTTTACTTTATTTAAGCTTTATTTAAACATATGATGTAACCCAGCTTCTGTTTTTAAGTCACTTTTTTACTTTCATTTTTTCACATCTACATTTTAAAGATATATGCTTCATGCTAGTCCTTTTTTCTCTCTATTCAATTTTATTTTTATTTTTTATTATGTTATGTTAGTCATCATACATCATTAGT
The DNA here is from genome assembly GCA_003697995.1 of Taxidea taxus jeffersonii. Lineage (NCBI taxonomy): Eukaryota > Metazoa > Chordata > Mammalia > Carnivora > Mustelidae > Taxidea > Taxidea taxus. Next base: position 24,471 of record ML109043.1, read on the forward strand.
TTTTGATGTAGTGTTCCAAGACTCATTGTTTATGTATAACACCAGTGCTCCAAACAATACCTTGATAACCATCACCTTGTAAGCCCATCCCTGACTCCCTCCCCTCTAAAACCTTGTTTGTTTCTCAGAGTCCACAGTCTCTCATGGTTCATCTCTCCTTCTGATTCCCTCCCTTTATTTTTCCCTTCCCTCTCCTAACGTCCTCCATGCAATTCCTTATGTTCTACAAGTAAGTGAAATCATATACATAAATATTGTCTTTTTTTTTTTTTTTTTTTTTTGCAATTTTGGGATGCAGTGCCTTCTAATACACAGACCAAAATTCAATCAGGAACAACCAGACCACCCTGTAAGATTGGAGTCTCTCTCCCCACACCTTTTTTTAAAGATGTAGTTTGTTGTATTTTGGCTTTGGATGCTTTATGTGGTGGCTCCCAATGAGTACAGATTTTTTCCAGGGTGCATTTTGCTTGGGTGGTGGTTGATGTTTTGAACTTGCTTCATTCACTTACCCATCCTTCCATGGGCAGAATAACTGGAAGGAGGAAACCACAACAAAGAAAAGAACCAGAGGCAATGTTTTCTGCCACAGAGCTAATCAATATGGAAATAAGTAAGATGTCAGAATAGCAATTGTAAATTACTATTCAGAATAGCAATTATAAAGTTAATAGCTAGGCTTGAAAAAAGCATACATGGCAATACAGAATCTCTAAGGGCAGAAATGAGATCTAATCAGGCCAAACTTAAAAATGTTATGAATGAGATGCATCTAAAGTGGATGCTCTAATGGCTGGGGTCAATAAGGCAGAAGACAGAACAAGTGATCTAGAGGACAGACTTATGGAAAGGAAGGAAGTTGAGGAAAAGAGAGAAAGACAACTAATAACTGAAGAAAAGCTTCGGGAATTTAATGATGCCTGAAGTGAACCAATGTTCATATTATCAGCATCCCAGAGAGGGTGGAGCGAGAGAGAGGCTAGAAGGTATATTTGAATAAATCATAGCTGAGAATTTCCCTAATCTGGGAAAGGAAACAAGCATCCCATTCATGTCCAAAGGCAGAGAGGACCCCTCTCAAAAAAAAAAAAAAAAAAAAGAGCAACACCCTGACATATAATAGTGAACCTTGCAAATCTGAGAGCCAAAGAAGCTATCACAAGAGCAGCTAGGGAGAAGAGGGTTCCTACCTATGAAGGGAGGAACACCCGAATAACATCAGACCTATCCACAGATGCCTGGCAAGCCAGAAAGGGCTGGCATGACATATTCAGGGTACTAAATGAGAAAAACATGCAACCAAGAATACTTTCTCTAGGAAGTCTGTCATTCAGAATGAAAGGAAAGAGAAAGAGCTTCCAGGAAAGACAGAAATTGAAAGAATATGTGACCAACAAGTCAGCCCTGCAAGAAATATTAAGGGGGATACAGTAAGAAAAGAGAGACCCAAGAGTAACACAGACCAGAAAGAAAGAGAGGGAATCTACAGGAACAGAGAATTTATGGGCAAAACAATGGCATTAAATTCATATCTTTCTGAGGGACTCTTTTTTTCTTAAAAGATTTTATTTATTTATTTGTCAGAGAGAGAGGGAGCAAATGAGCACAGGCAGACAGAGTGGCAGGCAGAGGCAGAGAGAGAAGCAGGCTTCCTGCCAAGCAAGGAGCCCGATGTGGGACTTGATCCCAGGACACTGGGATCATGACCTGAGCCGAACGCAGCTGCTTAACCAACTGAGCCACCCAGGCGTCCCAATTCTGAGTGACTCTTAATGTAAATGGGCTAAGTGCTCCAATCAAATGACATAGGGTATAAGATTGTTTAAAAAAGCAAGAGACCTCCATATGATGTCTACAGGAGACTGGTTTTAGATCTGAAGACACCTCCAGACTGCATGTAAGGGTGTGGAGAAACATTTGCCATACTAATGGACTCAAAAAAGCTGGGGTAGCAATCCTCATATCAAACAAATTGGATTTTTAACCAAAGACAATATAAGAGATATAGAGGGACATTATGTCATTCTTAAAGGGCCTATCCAACAAGAAGATCTAACAATTATAAATATCTATGCCCCCAATGTGGGATCAGCCAATTATATAAATCAATTAATAACCAAAGTAAAGAAATATATTGATAATAAACCTTAATAGTAGGGGACTTGAATACCCCACTCACAGCAAAAGACAGATCATCCAAGCAGAAGATCAACAAAGAAACAAGGGTTTTGATTAAAAAAAAAAAACACAAGGGTTTTGAATGACACATTGGACCAAATGGACTTTGCAAATATATACAGAACATTCCATCCTAAAACAACAGAATACTCATTCTTCTCAAGTGCACGTGGAACCTTCTCAAGAATAGATCACGTACTGGGTGACAAATCAGGTCTCAACTGATACCAAAAGACTAAGATTATTCCCTGCATATATTCAGACCATAAGGCTTTGAAACTGAAACTCAATCACAAGAAGAATTTGAAAGGAACTCAAAACTTGGAGGTTAAAGAATATCCTGCTAAAGAATGAATGGGTCAACCAGGAAATTAAAGAAGAACTTATGCAATTCATTGAAACTAATGAGAATGAAAACACACATGATTAAAATTCTTGGGATACAGCAAAGGCAGTCTTAGAGGGAAGTACATAGCCATCCAAGCCTCTCTCAAAAAAATTAGAAAAATCCCAAATGCACAAGCTAACCTTACACCTAAAGAACACCAAATAAAGAAAGAACACCAAATAAAGCCTAAACCGAGCAGGAGAAGAGAAATAATAAAGATTAGAGCAGAAATCAATGAAATAGACATCAGAAAAACAGTAGAACAGATCAATGACATTAGAACCTGGTTCTTTTAAAGAATTGATGAGATCAATGAACCACTGGCCAGACTTACTCAAAAGAAAAGGAAAAGGACTTAAATCAATACAGTTATGAGTGAAAGGGAGAGAGATCACAACTAACACCAAGGAAATAGAAACAATTGTTAGAAATTATTACCAGCAACTATATGCCAACAAATTAAGCCATCTAGAAGAAATGGATGCATTCCTGGAAACGTACAAACTACCAAAGCTGAAATAGGAAGAAATAGACAATCTGAACAGACCCATAGCCAGCAAGGAAATTGAAGCAGTAATCAAAAACTTCCCAAAAAATAAGAGTCCAGGTCCTGATGGATTCCCAGAGGAATTCTACCACACATTTAAAGAAGAAATAATATCTATTTTACTGAAACTGTTTAAAAAAAGAAGAAGAAGAAAAACTTCTAAACTCATTTTATGAGGCCAGATCACCCTGATCACCAAGCCAAAGACCCACCAAACAGGAGAATTACAGAAAAATATCCCTGATGAACATGGTACCAAAATACTTCAAAGATTCTAGCCCATAAGATCCAACAGTACATTAAAAGGATTATTCACCATGACCACATGAGATTTATTCCTGGGATGCAAGGGTGGTTCAACATTCGCAAATCAATCAATACGATAGAGCACTTCAATAAAAGAAAGGGCAAGAACCATATGATCCTCTCAATTGATGCAGAGAAATCATTTGACAAAATATAGCATCCTTTCCTGATTACAGTTCTTCAAAGTACAGGGATAGAGGGAACATACTTCAATATCATCAAAGCCATCTATGAAAAGCCCACAGTGAATATAATTCTCAATGGGGAAAAACTGAGAGCTTTTCCCTTAAGGTCAGGAACACGACAAGGATGCCCACTCTCACCACTATTGTTCAGCATAGTGCTAGATAACACTAGCCTCAGCAGTCAGATAACAAAAAGAAATAAAAGGTATTCAAATTGGGAAAGAAGAAGTTGAACTTTCTCTCTTCACAGATGACATGATACTTTATGTGGAAAACACAAGAGACACCACTCCAAAATTACTACGACTTATACAGCAATTCAGCAACATGGCAGGATACAAAATCAATGCACAGAAATCAATTGCATTTCTATACACTAACAATATGGCTGAAGAAATGGAAATTAAGGAATCAATCCCATTTACAACTGCACCAAAAACCGTAAGGTACCTAGGAACAAACCTAACCAAAGAAATAAAGGATCAGTACTCTAGAAACTATAGAACATTAAAGAAATTGAGGAAGACACATAGAGATGGAAAGACATTCCATGCTCATGGATTGGAAGAATAAATATTGTTAAACTGTCTGTGCTGCCCAGAGCAATCTACACTTTCAATGCAATCACTATCAAAATACCAGCAACATTTTTCACAGAGCTGGAACAAACAATCCTTAAATTGTATGGAATCAGAAAAGACCCCGAATTGCCAGGGGAATATTGAGAAAGAAAACCAAAGGTAGTGGCTTCACAATACCTGATTTCAATCTATGTTACAAAGCTGTGATCATCAAGACAGCATAGTACTGGCACAGAAACAGAAACATAGATCAGTGAAACAGAATAAAGAACACAGAAATGGACCCTTAACTCTATAGTCAACCACTCTTTGACAAAGCAGGGAAGAATATCCAGTGGCAAAAAGGCAGTCTCTTCAATAAATGATGCTGGGAAAACTGAAGAGCCACATGCAGAAGAATGAAACTAGATAATTTCTCACACCATATGCAAAGATTAACTCAAAATGGATGAAAAACCTCAAAATGAGACAGGAATCCATCAAAATCCTAGAGGAGAACATAGGCAGTATTCTTCAACCTCAGCACAGCAACTTCTTGCAAGACATGTCTCTAAAGGCAGGGAAAACAAAAACAAAAAGGAACTTTTGGGGCTTCATCAAGATTAAAAGCTTCTGCACAGCAAAGGAAACAGTAAAAAAACTAAAAGGCAACTCATGGAATGGGAGAAGATATTTGCAAATGACATCTCAGATAAAGGGCTTGTATCCAAGATCTATAAAGAACTTCTCAAGCTCAACACCCAAAAAACAAAGAATCCAGTCAAGAAATGGGCCAACAGCATGAACAGACCCCTCTCCAAAGAAGATATACAAATGACTAACAGACACTTGAAAAGATGCTCAACATCACTCAGAATCAGGGAAATACAAATCAAAACCACAATGAGATACAACCTTACACCAGCTAGAATGGCTAAAAATTAACAAGGCAGGAAACAACACATGTTGGTGAGGATGTGGAGAAAGGGGAACACTCTTACACTGTTGTTTGGAATGCAAGCTGGTACAGCCACTTTGGGATACAGTATGGAGTTTCCTCAAGAAGTTAAAAACAGAGATACCCTATGACCCAGCAATTGCACTACTGGGTGTTTACCCTGAAGATAGAGATGTAGTAAAAAGAAGGGGCACATATGCCCCAATGTTCATAGCAGCAATGTCCACAGTAGTCAAACTGTGGAAGGAGCCAAGATGACTTTCAACAGATGAATGGATAAATAATACATGGCTCATATATTCAATGGAATATTACTCAGCCATCAGGAAGGATGAGTATATCGAGAAGGTTGGAATTGGAGGGTATTCTGCTAAGTGGAATAAGTCATCAGAGAAAGATAATTATCATATGGTTTCACTCATATGTGGTATATAAAAAATAGGGCAGAGGACAACGGGAGAAGAGAGGGAAAACTGAAGGGGAAGAAATCAGAGAGGGAAAAAAACCATGAGAGACTCTTGATTCTGGGAAACAAACTGAGGTTTGTGGATAGGAAGCAGGATGGGGGGGATGTGGTAACCGGGTGATGGGCATTAGGGAGGGCACATGATGTGGTGAGCACTGGGTGTTATATAGAAATAATGAATCAGTGAACATTACATCAAAAACTAATGATGTACCATATTGTGGCTAATTGAACATAATGATTTTTAAAAAGAGCACTGGGTGTTATATCCAACTGATGAATCACTAAATTCTACCTCTGAAACTAAAAATACAGTATATGTTAATTAAATTGAATCTAAATTTAGAAAATTTTAACATGTCATTTATTACATGTCAATTATTCTTCAATAAAGCTGTTCCTAAAAGTGGAAAAAAATTTTAAAAAGTGTTTATAATAAGATGCAAATGTACATTATGCTTGTAATCATGTTAAAATATTTATGCATTTGGACAAATACTAGGAGCAAATAAACAAAATTAAAATGGGCTAGGGTACTGGGCTCAGAGATTATTTGTTTTTTATTTTCCCAAGCTTTGAAGATATTATTTTCATCATGTCTGATCTGGAGTATGAGGTTTGACATCAATCAGTGCAAAGTTCCAGTATTACCTCCTGAAGACTTGACAGTGCATGCTAAATTCTTCATGACACATCCATATGGTAGAATGCTATACAGACAGTTTTTTTAATGTTTTGGAAAAATATATAACCCCAAGGAGAAATGTTGATGGCATATGGTTAAATGTATGACCCACAATTTTATCTGGGTAAACACATGATTGACTGATTGATAGATATGTTTGTTGGAGTATACACCAACACTGTTATCTCTGATGAGCTTACAATTCCAAATGAGTTTTATTTTCCCCTAGTTTTTTTTTCTTGAGTTTCCAGGTTTTCTACAATGAATGCATTTTATATTTGTAATTATAAACTATAAATGTTATTTTTAAAATAAAAATGCTGCTGGTCTGACTCCCATCTGACCAAAATTTGCCAGCTTTTGCTCACCCCAGTTTTTATTCTAGAAAAACAAGACCCTACTGACATGATTATTCCTCCTGGATTCTAGCATTTAACCTCACTCTGTCACAGTACAAATGCATTAGACTCTGCTTCAGCTCTAGATCCTCCTTGATTTCTGCTGGCATCAACTCTGAGATTTTCCCTTGGTTCTGATTTTTCCTAAATTGATTCCTGGGGAGACCCAGTCCACAGAGGACTGACTCAGGTGGCTTTTTACTGCCCTCTCCTGATCATATATGGCACTACCTAGGGTGCCCCATGAAAATCAAACTCAATACAAAACCCAGGAATATCAGGCTCCACAGTTAGGAAGAACAATTCTAAAATTCATATTTTGAGAACCTTCTATTCTACCTTTTTTATAAAGATTTCATTCATTCATTCATTCATTCATTCATTCATTCTTAAACAGACAGAGAGAGCACGTGAGTGGGGATGGCAGAGAGGGAGGAAGAAGGAGAAAGAATCAGAAAAAAACTCCATGCTGAGTGCTGAACCCCAATGTGGGGCTCAATCCCATGACCGGGAGATCATGACCTGAGCCAAAACCAAGGGTTTGATGCTTAACCAACTGAGCCATCCAGGAGGCCCCCTTCTATTCTATCTTAAACAAAGTAGAGAACAAAGTAGCTGAACAAAATACATGCTGCATTCCTGGCAATTTGGTAGTCTAATTTGCCCTAATAAAATTATTATTCATCACTATTTCAGCTAAGACTCATATATTCAGAGCTGTAGGGATTAGTAGAAGTACAATTTTCAGGCTCCCATAATTGTTCTAAAAAGTTAAATTTCAGAAATGAAATCAGATACAGATATAGTCTCTGTCCTAACCCTGAAGGCTAAATATTTGATGTCTGTGTGCAGATTGAGGTTATATATTTTTCCAAAACATTAAAAAATAATACCAGATTCCACTCTGAGTAAAGCTCAAGAATTGTTTTTTAAAGTGAATATATGAAACCAGGATATCTTCAGCCATTACAGGCAAAGTCTTGTCCAGTCTTTCTAGTGTGGTTCATATTGGCTGGAGAATGAGATGGAAATCAAATCCACTGATACTTTAGCTTTTGGATAGGAATCTTCCACAACAGCATCTCAATTTGCCTACTTCGGTGTTTGAGGGATTTTCCTCCTTCTCCTTCCTTATAGATTCGAGGTTGTGTTCAGGGAACCATTCCTCACACCACAACTACTCACCACATTCCTCAGAGAAGCTGAATGTCTCCCCTACCACACCCAGTTCCAAGAGTGGGCCTCATGATTTTGCTACTGGTCAACAATATAGGGTAGGAATCCACTGAAGGGCTTCTAAGAGAGGTGAAAAAAAAAAAAAAGACAACGTCCTTCTTCCTTTGGAGGGTATCAAGTGTGAATGAAACTCGGGGGCTACTGAAGCAACTTCTAGTCAGCATGAAGGTGAGGCCTTCATTGTTTATGGAAGAACAGAGAGATGGAAACAACCTGGGAATTTGATTAGCCTCTGAAATCAACCAACTCTGAACCCATTCTACCGCTGGACCATTTGTATAGGAGAACACTAGGTCCTTGTTCTTTAGCTGCCCTGAGCCAGGGTTCCTTTTGATTGAAGTGGAATTTATCATAAATGGCATAATTTTTTGCCAGGTTGCTAATGCTCCTGTCTTCTTCAAGATGAGCATGATTTTGGGGCACCTGAGTGGCTCAGTCAGTTGAGCATCTGCCTTTGGCTTGGGCTATGATTCTGGGTCCTGAGATCGAGACTCGCGTTGGGCTGCCTGCTTGGTGGGGAGTCTGCTTCTCTGTCTCCCTCTGCCTGCTGCTCTGCCCGCTTGTGCTCTCTCTCTATCACTCTGTCAAATAAATAAATAAAATCTTTCCTTAAAAAAGGATGAGCGTAAAAAAAAAATAAAAATAAAATAAAAAAAAGGATGAGCGTGATTTTACCATTGAGGCAGTGCATGACTGTGCTGTGAATGAGCAAAGGCACTCTTTCACAAAAAGGCTGCCATTTGGAATCACAACAGGGCTGTGTAAAAGCCCCTGGAAAGAGTTGATATCCACTGTCTCAGTCAGCACCTACAGCACTCATAGGTTGTTAGTTTTGTTTAAAGTGCCTGCTTACCTACAAAACTAGAAAAATAGCAATTTCTGCAGATATCTGTGACTCTGGCCATTAAGAATCCCAGAAAACTGCTCCAACTTCTAGGATCTTCTGGAGTCTCTGAAATACGAGACTACTCCAGAGGGAAAACTTTCTGAGTGCATTGTTCAGTATGGTTCGACAGCACTCCTAGGACATGTTGACCCAGTACAGAGATTGTTAACCATTGCAGCTTCTAACAATGGGTTTTTTTCTCTTCCATCTCACTGAGAAGCTTGGGGGAAGGAACTTCTCTGAGCTAGCACCTTGATAGCCCTGTATTTTCAAACAAAAGCTGAAAAGATAGTACAGTCTAATAAAAATATATACTGAATCATAATTTTGGAATATATCGAACAGAGTGTCATGTCAAATTTCCCATCCCTTAATATGTCACTAAATCAGAGCTAGTCTGTATGATGGCTTGGTGCAAATTATGAAAAAGGGTCACCTCTGGGCAGACAGCCATACTGGCACATAGCTTGGTTATTGAACAATGGCATTGTGTAAATCAGAAAAAGCCATCCCTTCTAGGAAGATAGCCCCTCATACCCACCAAGGCTGATAGCTTGAAAAGCAGAATGACTTGAACACCTATCTACTCTCTCAACTGTAGCCCTTGTGCAGAGTAATGTTTGTCATAGATGCTCTCTGATAAGCTTCTTCTTGTTACAAGAAATTGTCTGAAGTATGTCAAGTAGTACAAGGATTCAAATGCCAGGAATCCAGGAAAAGCCAAGCAATTGACCTTAGGTCCTCCTGGCTGTAAAATGGATGGAATACCAAGCTGATAAAAGAAGTGGCAATTTGGTAGGTGGAGGAATATGGTGCCAGACATAGCTCCTTCGGGTTCTTTTTTTTTTTTTTTTGAAATTTTTCATTTTTTTAAATTTCTTTTCAGTGTTCCAGAATTCATTGTTTATGCACCATATCCAGTACTCCATGCAATACGTGCTCTCCATAATACCCACCACCAGGCTCACCCAACCTCCCACCCCACTCCCCTCCAAAACCCTCTGTTTGTTTCTCAGAGTCCACAGTCTCTCATGGTTCATCTCCCCCTCCAATTTCCCCCAACTCACTTCTCCTCTCCATCTCCCCATATTCTCTGTGTTATTCCGTATGCTCCACAAATAAGCAAAACCTATGATAATTGACTCTCTTTGTTTGACTTATTTCACTCAGCACAATCTCCTCCAGTCCCATCCATGTTGATACAAAAGTTGGGTATTCATCCTTTCTGATGGAGGCATATTACTCCATTATATATTTCCATTCATCTGTTGAAAGGCATCTTGGCTCTTTCCACAGTTTGGTGACTGTGACCATTGCTGCTATGAACATTGGTGTACAGATGACCCTTCTGTTCACTACATTTGTATCTTTGGGGTAAATACTTGTAGTGCGATTGCAGGGTCATAGGATATTTTTAATTTTTAGTTTCTATTAAAAGTTCTATTTTTAATTTCTTAAGGAATCTCCACACTGTTTTCCAAAGTGGCTGCACCAACTTGCATTCCCACCAACAGTGTAAGAGTGTTCCCCTTTCTCCACATCCTCTCCAACACTTGTTGTTTACTGTCTTGTTAATTTTGGCCATTCTAACTGGTATAAGGTGATATCTCAATGTGGTTTTGATTTGAATCTCCCTAATGGCTAGTGATGATGAACATTTTTTCATGTGTCTGTTAGCCATTTGTATGTTTTCTTTGGAGAAGTGTCTATTCATGTCTTCTGCCCATTTTTTGACATGATTATCTGTTTTGTGTGTGTTTAGTTTAAGGAGTTCTTTATAGATCTTGGATATCATCTCTCTGTCTGTAGTGTCATTTGCAAATATCTTCTCCCATTCCGTGGGTTGCCTCTTTGTTTTGTTGGGTGTTTCCTTTGTTGTGCAGAAGCTTTTTATCTTGAAGTCCCAAAAGTTCATTTTCACTTTTGTCTCCTTTGCCTTTGGAGACAAGTCTTTTTTTTTTTTTAAGATTTTATTTATTTATTTATTTGACAGACAGAGATCACAAGTAGGCAGAGAGGCAGGCAGAGAGAGAGGGGGAAGCAGGGTCCCGGCTGAGCAGAGAGCTCAATGCGGGGCTCGATCTCAGGACCCTGGGATCATGACCTGAGCCAAAGGCAGAGGCTTTAACCCACTGAGGCACCCAGGCGCCCCTGGAGACAAGTCTTGAATGAAGTTGCTATGGTCAGTGTCGAAGAGGTTACTGCCTATGGTCTCCTCTAAGATTTTGATAGATTCCTGCCTCACATTGAGGTCTTTTATCCATTTCTAGTTTATCTTTGTGTATGGTGTAAGAGAACGATATACCTCAATTGTTTATCCATTCACCTATTGAAGAACATCGTGGCTGCTTCCAGATTCTGCCAACTGTTATAAACATTTGTGTGCATTATTGCAATAAGCACCAGGTGTTGTATGAAAGTACTGAATCACTATATTGTACACCTGAAACAAATATTACATTGTATGCTAACAACTGAAATTTAAATAAAAACTTAAAAATAAAAAAATAAACATTTGTGTGAAGGTTTTTGTGTGATATGTTTTCAGTTCTTTTGGGTAAATACCTAGGAGTGTTATTGCTGGATTATATTGTAACAATATGTTTAATTTTGTAAGAAACTGCCAACTATTCTAGAGTGGCTATATTATTTTGCATTCCCACCAGCAGTAAATGAGAGTGCCTGTTGCTTCACATCCTCATCAGCATTTGGTGTTCTCAATATTTTAGATTTTAGCCATTCTAATAGGCAACTTGTAGTGGTTTGCATATGTTGTAACATATGATTTTGAACATCTTTTTATATGCTTACTTGCTATCTGTATAACTTCTTAGATGAAATGTCTGTTCAGATATTTTGCCTATTGTGTAGTTGGGATGCTTGCTTTTTTGTTGAGTTTTAGGAGTTCTTTGCATAATTTCAGATACTTTGGATACTAGTCCTTTATCAGACACAAGTTTAGAAAATATTTTCTACCAGTCTGAGGCTTGTCTTTTTATTCTTTAATAGTATCCTTTGCAGAGCAGAAAATTTTAACTTTAATGAAGTCCAACTTATCAATTTCTTGTGGATCACTCTTTTTGTGTATATTTAAACATGTACTGTTAAACCCCAGGTCATCTAAATCATCTTCTATATTACCTCCTACAAGTGGTATAATTTTGCATTTTACACATAGGCCAATGACACTTTCAGGATTGATTTTTTTAAAGGTTTAAATTCAATACCTTGATTCTTTTTTTTTTTTTTTTGCATATGGATGTCCAGTTGTTTCTGCACTATTCTTTGAAAAGTTGAAAACATGATCCTTTCTCCACTGACTTGCTTTTCCTCCATTGTCAAAGATCAGTTGAATATATTTTGTGTAGGTTTATTTCTGGGCCCTTTTTCTTCCTTGTTACATGATCTATTTGTCTATTGCAATGATTAATTTTATGTGTCAATTTGACTGGCATAAGGGATGCCAAGATAGTTGGTATAACATTATCTCCAGGTGTATCCATAAGGGCATTTCCAGAAGAAATTAACATTTGAATCCTAGACTGGGTAAAGAAAATCCATCCTCACCAGTATGGATGGGCACCATCCAGTCACTGAGGGCCTGAATAGAACAAAAAATGCAGAGGAAGGGTGAATTTGCTCTCTTCTATGAACTGGAACATCCATTTCCTCCTGCCCCTGAAAATCAACACTCCTTGTTCTTGGGCCTTCAGATTCAGGTTGGGATTTACACCATTGGCTATGTAATTTCCACCACACTGTAAATTATTTCTCAGAAAACTCCAGAGTTAGAGAAAATCAGGCATAACTAGATCCAATTGCAGTTGCCAATTGCAAGAAGTCAAATCTTTCCCTTCCTTATAATCTAAATACTGGAGATACCACCCTGACATTTCTTCTTTATCCCCTTTCTAGCCTCAAAGAAATCTAGTTCAGGATGTAGGGAGGGAAATGAAAAACAAAAGATCATATGTAAAGCAAAAATCCTAATAAATATGATGTGGTGAGGGAAAGCCACAGAGAACCTACTCGACTAAGAGGGAAAAGGAGTTGGAGTTTTGGAGATTTAGAATATGCCAATCATAAGATGCTAAGAATGTATCTTCTAAGGTTCTTTTTTTATGCATTAAATGTTTATTTTTTCATTATGTTATGTTAGTCACCATACAGTACATCATTAGTTCTTGATGTAATATACTGTGATTCATTGTTTGCATATAACATCCAGTGCTCTATGCAAAACGTGCCCTCCTTAATACCCATCATCAGGTTAACCGACCCCCCCCATCTTGGGAGCTGCTAAATACATAAGCCAACTGTTAACCAAAATAGAGACATATTGGTAATAATATGTTAATAGTAGGAGACCTGAATACTCCACTCTCAGCAATAAGCTCATTTAAGCAGAAAATCAACACAAACAAGGGCTGTGAATGACACACTGGACCAAATAGACCTCATAGATCTATACAGAACATTCCACCCTAAGACAATAGAATACTCACTCTTCTCAAGTACACATGGAACTTTCTTCCAAACAGGCCACATACTGGGTCACAGATCAGGTCTCAACTGATACCAAGATAGAGATTATTCTCTGCATATTCTCAGACCACAATGTTTTGAAAGTGGAACTGAATCACAAGAAAAAATTTGGAAGAAATTCAAACACTTGGAAGCTAAAGACCATCCTGCTTAAGAATGTTTGGGTCAACCAGTAAACCAAAGAACTTAAACAATTCATGGAAACCAATAAGAATGAAAACACATTGGTCCAAAACCTATGGGATGCTGCAAAAGCTGTCCTAAAGGGGAAATACATAGCCATCCAAGTCTCACTCAAAAAAATAGAAAAATCCCGAATTCACCAACTAACTCCACACCTTAAAGAACTGTAGAAAAAACAAATGAAACCTAAGCCATGCACAAGAAGAGAAATAATTAAGATTAGAGCAGAGATCAGTGATTTAAAAACCAGAAATACAATAGAGCAGATCAACAACACTAGAAGCTGGTTCTTTGAAAGAATTAATAAGACTGATAAAGCACTGGCCAGACTTATCCAATAGAAAAGAGAAAGGACCTAAATTAATAAAATTATGAATTAAAGGGGAGAGATCATGACTAATACCAAGGAAACAGAAACAATTATCAGAAATTATTATCAACAACTATATGCCAACAAATTAAACAACCTGGAAGAAATGAATATCTTCCTGGAAACCTATAAACTACCATGACTGAAACAGGAAGAAATTGACAACCTGAATAGACCAATAACCATTAAAGAGATTGAAGTAGTGTTCAAAAACCTCCCAAAAAACAAGAGTCCAGGATCTGATAGATTCCCTGGGGATATCTACCAAACATTCAAAGAAGAAGTAATACCTATTCTCCTGAAGCTGTTTCAAAAAATAGAAACAGAAGGAAAATTTCCAGACTCATTCTATGAGGCCAGCAATACTTGATCCCAAACCAGGAAAAGACCCCATCATAAAGGAGAATGTCAGAACAATATCCCTGATGAATATGATGTCAAAATTCTCAACAAGATCCTAGTAATAGTATCCAACAGTACATTAAAAGGATCATCCACCATGACCAGATGGGATTTATCCCTGTGATGCAAGAGTGGTTCAACATTCACAAATCAATCAATGTGATAGAACACATTAATAAGAGGAGAGAAAAGAGCCATATGGTCTTCTCAATTGATGCAGAAAAAGCATTTGACAAAATACAGCTTCATTTCCTTGTTAAAACTCTTCAGAGTATAGGGATAGATGGAACATTCCTCAATTTCATAAAAACCATCTATGAAAAGCCCACCATGAATATCATTCTTAATGGGGAAAAGCTGAGAGCCTTTCCTTTAAGATCAGGAACATGACAGGGACACCTGGGTGGCTCAGTTGGTTAAGCAGCTGCCTTCAGCTCAGGCCATGATCCCAGCATCCTGGGATCAAGTCCCACATCGGGCTCCTTGCTCAGCAGGGAGCCTGCTTCTCCCTCTGTCTCTGCCTGCCATTCTGTCTGCCTGTGTTTGCTCCTGCTCTCTCTCTCTGACAAATAAATAAATAAAATCTTTAAAAAAAAAAAGATCAGGAACATGACAAAGATGCCCACTCTCACCACTATTGTTCAACATAGTACTAGAAGTCCTAGTAACAGCAAACAAAAAGAAATGAAAAGTATTCAAATGGACAAAGAAGAAGTCAAACTACTCTCTCTCTTCACAGATGACATGATACTTTATATGGGAAACCCAAACGACTCCACCCCTAAATTAATAAAACTCATACAGCAATTCAGTAATGTGGCAGGATACAAAATCAATAAACAGAAATCAGTTGCTTTCCTATATATGTTAACAATGAAACTGTAGAAAGAGAAATTAGAGAATTGATTCCATTTACAACAACACCAAAAACCATAAGATATCTTGGAATAAACCTAACCAAAGAGGTGAAGGATCTATACTCTTCTAAGATTCTTATTTCCTGGAAGACACAGGCTCTATCCTTCCTTCATCCATGGATTTGTGCTCTACTACCCAGTGCTTTATTCCCATGGTGGAGAATGTAGAGAATAATAAAATTTAAATGAGTGAAAAGAGAGTCTGTCTGCAGACCTAACCTTCCCTCTCATTGAAGAGGACAGCCTCCTCATGACACAGGATGGCCAATGGAGTCTCTCTCCAGGGCTTTGAATCTGATAGGATGCTGCAAGGACCAGGGAGTCCTAGGGTCCGACTTCCAACTATGCTGTACAGCCAGGAGAGGTCTGGGTGTCTCAAAGTGGCTAGACATGAAGCAGCACAGAAAGGATAAGCTTGACCCATGATGTCACAAGACTGCATTACAACACACATGTTATGAGCAAGCCATGGAAAGTACAAAAGCCCTAGAAATATGTTTATCATCCAAGGAACTTAGCATCTAGGCAGTATTCCCTAAAGTGCAGGCCATGGCCCATCTACATTAGCTTTACCTGAGAAGCTTATTACAAATACAGATTCCAGAGGATCCTTCAGGCCTCTGAATCAGAACTCTAGGGGACTGGGCCTAGGATTCTGTGGTTTTAGTTGGCTCCTACTCTTAGGCACACTAAAGTTTGAGAATAGTTGTGCATTAAGTATGCTATATGACAGGCACATCATGTAGATACATTTGTACATATAAAAGGGAAGTGTTATCCTGATTTTATTATAGGTATAGGAACTGAGGTTCAATATGGTTAATATGCTCAAGGTCACACAGCTAAGAAGTGGTGACACTAGGATTTTACAAGTCTAACACCACCATTGCTTATGAAAAATAAATTTCTAATAAAGAAAAATTAAAAGGGGATTAATTAGAACTCTAAAAGCACCTTCACTTCCCCCTTCATTTTTTTCATTTTATGTTACTCTGAACAATGTTTTTAAATTGAACACAGCGTGATTTTAAGAAGCAGCAGCAACTCCATGTATAAATAGGTTCTAATTCATGTGAATGGGATTTAAAATGGCATGCCATTCTCTAATTAAATTTATGAGCCTTTTGTGGTATAAAATGATTTTGGGATAGATCCATTAAATAATGTAGAATCTTGGCTTGACTTTCTATTTTCAGAAAGTAGAGATCAAGAAAAGGCTATTTCCAGAGAAAAGAAAAAAGGAGTAATAAGCATTTAAAAAGCATTTCCTCATATTAAAACTTCTTTGAGAATTTTCCAGATTATTGGTCTCATGGATGGCATCTAATACAGACATCTAAGAGTTAAATGACTCAACGTTTGCCCTTTCTCCATAGATGTCAGGGCCCCTGCCCCATGGCTCAGTGCTGAGTTTCTTGAGGGACACCAGGATGAGGAAACCGCATTTCATGCTCAGGGAGTTTACAATCAAGTGAATCAGAAAGAGATAAGCCCAGAGTGGTGATTATATAACCCAGGATGTAATAAGGAAGAAGAAAGGAGAAGGAAGAAGGAGGAAGTAGAAAGAATGAAGAGGAAGAAGAAAGAAGGAGGAGAACAAGGAGAATGAGGAGAAGGAAAAACAGGAGGAGGAGGAGAAGGAGAGGACAGGGAGAGGAATGAGAAGAGAAAGAGGGAGGAAGAAGAAGAGGGAGGAGGAGGACGATGAGGAGAAGGGGGAGGGGGAGGAGAAGAAGAAGGAGAAAGAGAAGAAGGAGAAGAAGCCATAGTAATAGTAGTAGTAGTAGTAGTAGTAGTAGTAGTAGTAGTAGTAGTAATAACAACCATAGGAATTGAGTGTGTAAGGTACTGGCAAAATCCCAGCAGAACTTGGAGTTCTGCCCAGATGGCTGGACTGGAGTGAGTGACAGACAGGAGGAACCACTTACAGGGAGAGGCCATGTAGGTCTGCAGGGCAGGGGAGGTAAATCCAAGCCCAAGGAGGGACAAACACCCATGCCAGCAGAAGATGGGGCCAGGCATGGCTGTTGTCAGAACTGAGGGAGAAAGCAGAGATTTAGGCAGCCTCTGTCTCCTCCTGTCACACCTTCTGTTAGCTCCTCTTTAGCACTCCTACCTGAAAGATGGATCTGTGAGGGGAGGTACTCACAGACTAAACAGCACAGCCTAGAAGGTGAAGACTGTGGGGTAACTTCCTGCCGCACAGGTCCCAACCTGCTCCCAGAGAGGAGGTTTGAAGACTGAGTAAGAATTAGATAAAGAAAACAGAAAAGTGAGTCTCTGAGCAAAGTAAACAGTGGGAATGAAGGCAGAAAGACTAGATGATTCAGTTCAGAAACCTGCCACTGGTTAAAAGTGTCTATAACTACAAGAAGAAAGACCCTGGCTGGAGATACTTTGTACATCATGAGCTTGATCCTGAAAGTCATGGGGAGACAGCAAACAGGGAAATTACTTTATTCAGGGCCAGGCCTAGGGTGGAGGCAAATGAGACACTCAGGCAGAAAATTTGAGATCCAAAACCTCAGTAATTGAGATAAGTTAATAATTGTAATGCAATATTTTTTTAAAAATCAAAATTAATGCAAAAGTATATGATAAATAAAATATCAAAATCTGAATAAAGGCAGGATCAGAGTTATTGATTTTTCCTTTATAATATGCAGACTTAAAATAGCACAATGACTGCAACATAGAAAACAGATCGGTATCAGGAGCAAGGAAGTCAAGGAATGGGACTTTGACCACCTAGGTCTGTGCTGTCTCACTGAGTAGCTAGTGTGCTCCACATTTGGCTATTTAGCACTTAAATTCTTAAAATTATCTCATCTTAATTAACTTAATTTTTTTGTTTTTTAATTTTTTTAATTTAAATTTTTCAAATTGATACACAATGCAATAATTAGAAGACTGATGTATTCTCTTCTTTTTTTAAGACTGATGTATTCTTGAAACAACTTAGGTATGTGAATCTTTTTCCGACTGAATTTTATGAACTCTAAAGATCAAGTATTTTCTTTGAAAATTTAGCATTTGAATGGTGTTTGCAATAGTAAAACACATGCCAAATTTTGAAGACTTAGTATAAATAAAAGAATTTGAGCTACTTCATTAATAGTTTTTATATAATGTTTATATTATTACATGTTAAAGTGACACTAATTTGTATATACTGGACTCAATAAAATATATTTCCAAAATTAAATTCACCCAACTCTTCTGGCTTTTTTTAAAAAATTTTTTAATGATTTTATTTATTTATTTGTTAGAGAGAGAGAGATCGAGCACAGGCAGACAAGAGAGGCAGGCAGAGGCAGAGGGAGAAGCAGGCTCCCCACTGAGCAAGGAACCCGATGCGGGACTTGATCCCAGGACGCTGGGATCATGACCTGAGCCGAAGGCAGCCGCTTAACCAACTGAGCCACCCAGGCGTCCCCTCTTCTGGTTTTTTTAACATGGCTGCTAGAAAATGTTAAATGCTATAGTGGCCTGCTTTCTGTTTCTATTGGCAGCACTGGGCTAAGTGGAAACCAGTGCAGTCTAGACTAGGATAATGGCAAAGGGATGGCAAGTGTGCAGATGTAAGGAATATGGATGTGGAATGTGAGACCCTTGGCTGGCTCCCTAGAGGCAGAGCCTGAGATGGGGGTCCTTACACAAGTGATTTATGAGGGAGTCTCAGCGTCTCCTCAGCAGGAGTGAGGAAAGAAGGTGAAGGCAGAAGTGGAACACAAATGTGATTTCAGTGTAAGTCTGGCTTCAGCTTGCTGTCAGGGTAGATGTGAAGTTAATTTGCACTAGCAGATGTCCTGTCCAGAGGTGAGAGAGCTGGACTGCCATACCCTCTACTTCAATCAATATTGGCAGCAGGCCATACAGGGGTGAGGAAATGCAATCCCGTAGGCACCTTACAGTTGACAGCTTCCTTCAGCCAAGAGTGGTCCTCCAGAAAAGAGTGGAAGTGTGGGTATCACCAGCAACCAACCCTTGCAACAGCTGATGGACAGGTGCACCAGCCCCATGGAGTGGACATGATAGCATCTCTTACAGTGGATGTGAGGCTGAAGGGAAAGGAATAATACCCTGGTTTTCTGCCGTGGAAATTGGGAGATCATGGGTCCATTCACCCAAAGGAGAACTATTGAAGCAATTGCAGGCTTACCATTAAAAAGTGAGGAACTTGTTTTGTATGTGTTAAGTCTGAGGTGCTTGTGAGCCATTGCCACAGGGATGTCCAGGAGGCCACTGGACATAGAGCTCTGAGCAGAGAGATGGAAAGAGAATGAGTCATCATCAGGAAGTGACACCTGAAGCCAAAGGTTTGGATGAGGTAACTCAGAATAGGTATCCAGAGGAAGAGCAGAGCCTTGGGCCAACACCTTGGGAATGCTGACATTTACTGTGTGTGGAGGCAACAGGAGAGAGAAATGAGAAAATGTACCCACAGAACCCAAGTGAAAAGGAGGTGTCAAGGAGAAGGGAAGACTCAACAGATCAGTGCCCCCCACCAAATCAAGCGAGGTACAACTGAGAAGGCACTGGTTTTGACAGAGCAGTTTCTGTGTCTTGCGTGGTGAAAGCCAGACTGCTGTAGCTGAGAAGTGGATGGAGGTGTGGCAGACTCTGCAAGTGGCCAAATTCCACACCTGCTTTCTTCCTTTCTTCTTTATTATCAGAACTCCAGTTTTATCCATGTAGCACAGTTCTGTCCAACAACTTCTGTGATAAAGGAAAGGAAAGCAATTGAATAGAAGTAAGGAGGATATGTGTGACCAAGATGAATTGTTGCAGTGAGGGGACCATGAGAAGAGGTTGTCTATTTGGGTTCATTGTTTTGGGATGGAGGAGGCTTGAGGAATTAAAGTTGGCAGCCTTACCTACTAAACCCTGTCTGATGAACATAGGGGAAAAGAAGGAAAAATAAAATAAAACGGAGGAGTTAAGATGACAGAGTAGTAGAGGGACCCTGAACTTGCCTCTTCCTTTGAATACAATTAGATCAACATTCAACTATTTTAAACAACTAGGAATAGGATTAGAGGATTAAGGAAACAATCTGCACAGCTGGAGTAAGAGAACTTGGCAGACACAAGGTTAGGAGCCTTGAATTAGAGGACAGCAAAGCTGCATGGCCAGAAAGGGGAGGAAACTCATTTCAAGGAGCAAAGTCAGGAAGAGAAAGAAAGTGGGAAAGAGTGCATCTGGTTACAACTGCACAATAAGCTGCAGGGAGGAGATTCCCCTGGAGCTCTCAGAGAGAGATCACTCCCCTTTCCCAGAGCCATTTGAAAGATTGCATTTTGCCTCTCCAAAGATAAAAGGCCAACTGGGGAGCCATGGAGCTCAGCAGCAGTGTCAGAAGTATGAGCAGAGGGTAGAAAACCTCTTAACTTTTCGCTGTGAATCACAATATGTTTACCTTTGTGTGCTTGCCATGTAGCCACTTTCCTGGGGTTGACCTGAGCAAGGTCCAGAGACTGGAGCAGATTGCGGATAACTTGGCTGCTGCATTTTGTGAGGGAGAGAAGTAGGACTCTCTGCCATGGATTTAATCAATATGGATATAAATATGATGTCAGAACTAGAATTCAAAAGAACATAAGATAGGGGGAGGAGTCAAGATGGTGGAGAAGTAGCAGGCTGAGACGACATCAGGCAGCAGGACAGGTAGATAGCCTATCAAACCATTCCGAACACCTACGAATCCAACAGGAGATCGAAGAGAAGAAAAACAACAATTCTAGAAACAGAAAATCGACCACTTTCTGAAAGGTAGGACCAGCGGAGAAGTGAATCCAACGCGACGGGAAGATAGACCCCAGGGGGAGGGGCCGGCTCCCGGCAAGCGGCGGAGCACAAAATCAGGACTTTTAAAAGTCTGCTCCACGGAGGGACATCGCTCCAGAGGCTAAACTGGGGTGAAGACCTCACGGGGACAACGTGGACTCAGGTCCCACGGGGTCACAGAAGGATCGGGGGTGTCTGAGTATCACAGAGCTCACAGGTATTAGAGCGGGAAAGCCGGCTGCGGAGACAGAGCCGAGGAGTGAGCTCTCGGGGTTTCGTGGTCTGGGACACGGGCCGGTGCTCTGTGCGAGGGGTTCCCACAAGATCCGGGGAGACTCCGACCCGGGAGAGCTCAGGGATCTACGGGGTCCGGAGACTCCAGGTGGGACTCTGCCGGAGATGCTTGGTCACAGGCTGGGTGAGCTCGGAGCACTCCCAGAAGCCAGTGAGACGGGACTGATTACGCACGATTTTCTCCGAGCGCGGTCTCTGAGCGCAAACGGAGGCAGGGGAGACGGGAGTGATTAAACGCTTTTCTCGGAAGGCACACTGAAGACTGGGGCCCCTAGCTCTCGGCTCCTCTGGGCCAGAGATTGGGAGGCCGCCATTTTCATTCCCTTCCTCCGGAACTCTATGGAAAGCGTTCAGGGAACAAAAGCTCCTGAAAGCGAACCCAAGTGGACTACTTAGCCTGGCCCCTGGTAAGGGCAATGCAATTCCGCCTGGGGCAGAGACACTTGAAAATCACTACAATAGGCCCCTCCCCCAGAAGATCAATAAGAAATCCAGCCAAGACCAAGTTCACTTACCAAGGAGACTAGCAAGAAAGTTAAAGAAGTCATCAAAAATTTCCCAACAAACAAGAGTCCAGGGTCAGAAGGCCTCCCAGTGGAATTCCATCAACACTTAAGGAATTAATACCTATTCTTAGGAAGCTGTTTCAAAAAGTAGAAATGGAGGGAAAATGTCCAAACTCATTCTATGAGGCCAGCGTTACCAGAATCCCAAAAGCAGACAAAAATCCCATCAAAAAGAATTACAGACCAATATCTCTGATGAACATAGATGTAAAAATACCAAGATACTAACCAATAGGATCCAACAATATATGAAAAGTATTATCCACCATGACCACATGAGATTTATTCCTGGGCTGCAAGGGTGGTTCAAGTTTCGCAAACCAATCAATGTGATACATCACATTAATAAAAGAAAGGACAATGACCATATGATCCTCTCAATTGATGCAGAAAAGCATTTGACAAAATATAGCATCCTTTCATGTTTAAAACTCTCCATAGGGTAGGGATAGAGGGAAAACACCCTAAAATCATTAAAGCCATCCATGAAAAGCCCACAGCGAATATCATTTTCACTGGGGAAAAACTGAGAGCTTTTCCCTTAAGGTCAGAAACACGACAGAGATGCCCATTATCACCACTGAACACACATAAACAATCATGTACCTGAAAAAACGCCCATGTAACGAAGGGTCCCTTGACAACTGCCGGGGATTGCTCACAACAGTTTAACTAATTGGGTTGTAATATCAGAGAATTTAATGACTAAAAATAATTCAACTGCTTCCAAAACTCTAACTTAGTGGATCTATATACTAAAGATTAGAGAATCCTCAAAGTAAATGCCATAAAGGAAAACATTCTTTTTTATTTGCTAGGGGTATGAAAAATTAAATCAATGTTTTTCAGATTTTAATGTATATGGGGACCTATTCCAATACACTTGAGTGGATAGGTCAAGGATAGGGTCTGGAAATATGCATTTTTCATATAACTTAAAGTGATTTTTTTGGAGAGCATTTATTTTTTTTTCATTTAATTTACTTTTTTTTTTCAGTGTTCCAAAATTCATTGTTTATGCACCACACCCAGTGCTCCATGCAATACATGCCCTCCTTAATACCCACCACCAGGCTCACCCAGCTTCCCTCCCCAACCTCTCCTCCAAAACTCTGTTTGTTTCTCAGAGTCCAAGTCTCTCATGGTTCATCTCCTGCTCTGATTTCCCCCAATTCACTTTTCCTTTCCTTCTCCTAATGTCCTCCATATTATTCCTTATGCTCCACAAATAAGCAAAACCATATGATAATTGGCTCTCTCTGCTTGACTTATTTCACTCAGCATAATCTCCTCCAGTCCTGTCCATGTTGATACAAAAGTTGAGTATTCATCCTTTCTGACAGAAGCATAATATTCCATTGTATATATGGGCCATATCTTCTTTAACCATTTGTCTGTCGAAGGGCATCTTTGCTCTTTCCACAGTTTGGCAACTGTGGCCATTGCTGCTATGAACATTGGAGTACTTATGGTCCTTCTTTTCACTACATCTGTATCTTTGGGGTAAATACCCAGTAGCACAATTGCAGGGTCATAGGGTAGCTCTATTTTTTAAATTTTATTTTATTTAAATTTTTTCAGTGTTCCAAGATTCACTGTTTATGAACCATACCCAGTGCTCCATGCAATATGTGCCCTCCTTAATACCCACCACCAGGCTCACCCACCCACCCCCATTCCCCTTCCTTCCAAAACCTGTTTGTTTCTCAGTGTCCACAGTCTCTCATGGTTCATCTCCCCCTCCAATTTCCCCTACCTCACTTCTCCTCTCCTTCTCTCAATGTCCTCTCTTTTATTCCTTATGCTCCACAAGTAAGTAAAGCCATATGATATTTGATTCTCTCTGCTTGACTTATTTCACTCAGCACAATCTCTTCCAGTCCTGTCCATGTTGATACAAAAGTGGGGTCTTCATTGAGAGCATTTATTGATGAAAATTAGAGAACTCCTATACTGAAAAGTATTCATAAGCAGAGGTTGTAAGTTGCCCATGTATATTGTATTGTACAAGGTGCTCACATATACTATTCCAATTGCCACAAGAGCAAGATTGAAGCACCCTTAAATTTAGGAAGGCACCATTGGTGTTGGGGTGCTTGTTGCCTCATGGATACTGCATTGTGCTGGGTTTATTGTCAGATGTTGCCACAAATTCCTAACCTTAAAATTGAGGAGCTCCAAAAGCTGAGTCCTCCTCTAGCTGCCACACAGGCTGGAGTGTCAGGGGACTGAGTACTCAGAGGCATTCAACACATTTCTCCACTTTTCCCCATGTTGCTAGAGCACTCCGGATCCAGTACAGAGTACCAGCTGTGTATAGGTATTGGCAACATCCATTTCTGGAGTAGGTTTGTCCAAAAGGATGAAGAGTAGCTATCCTCCTAGTGTCATGGGACAAGTCTGATCCACTGACAGGGCACTGACAAGCAATCAGGCACCTGAGTCATTCAGATAAGACTGCCTAGTGTCCGGACATTAGGCTGACATTACAACTAGGGGCACTCTATAAATCACTGTCCTCTTTCCCTCGGAGTTTGCTGAGCCATAATTATCTATAATTAGGCTTGTTTGCAGAATAATGGGAGAGTGCTCCAACTGAGCACTCATTCCTGTGTCTTGGGCATCTGTGGGGTTAGCATGAGACCTCCTCACAGCACTCTACAAATATTGTTTGTTCCGGTCACAAACTTCTCTGCTGTTGTCTGTTTGCTGCTATGGAGATTCCTTCCCTGATCCAGTGGGATACAAGAGGTCTTGCCCCTGAAGACCGGTGGCTCAATATTTAATGACAAAGGGGAAGGGAAAAGAGTATCAGGATCTCATTCCCTAAATAACAAAACAAAACAAAACACACACACACACACACACACACACACACACACACACACGATCCAATTAATAAAAGATTGCCAAACACTTAGTCAGTGTTAATGGGCTCTTTTGAGAGCTGCTACTTATCAACAGCAAGGGGTTTCATGCTCAAAACAAAATATTTGATTGATAAAGCTGACACCATCATTGCCATCTTGAATATAAAGCCCAGGTTGAGTGGAACACCCTTAAAAGAGAGGTTGCTGCTCACAGCAGAGGTCACTTACCAGGAGCTCATCTTGTAAACATTCAAGGGAAGAAAAGGAGATGAAATGTTTGGGGACAGAGAGGAGGCAAAAAAAAAAAAAAAAAAAAAGAGGAAAAGAAGGAAAATTTTATCACCTAGAATGAACCACTGTACGAGATTTGATTAAGAGGAAAGAGAAGGGGTGAAGGGACTGAAATGATTATTCTGAGACAGAGGCCTCTCTCTCCCAGGCAGAGCCTGCTGCCCGCTTTTCTTCCTATCAGACAGAGACAAAAACTAAAAATCAAGGCTTCAGGTCTCTATGGTCTAAAACACACACATAAAAATCCTAAATGTGGGAAGGGGACGGGGAGAAGGTAATTAAAGAAATTATATGTAAATATAAACATAATAAAACAATTGAAACAAAGGTACATAATTTGACTCGATTGGAAACCAAAATTTGTATATTAAAATAATTTACATAAAAGATTAAAAGACCGCTAATTGGCTTTTGGGTCTCTACAACATACGTTCTAAATTAACTTTAGCATTTGCTACAATGTACCAATTGACAGAACCTCATAAATTCAACCAATCCTGGGGCTGACATTATAATTATACCTCTGAATCCCATGAAATTTAAACTTTGTATCACATATATTCTTAGGAAAGTAGCTAACTATAAAATAGAGGGGAAAAAAGGTATACCTCACAGCCTTGCCTAAATTTTCCATATCTATAATATGGATTTCTCCCCTGACAAAGATAAACTAGTTAATATGACCCAAAGTAAAGATCCTTAATCATTAAAAGCAGGGGCGGGGGTGATCATCTCCACTGCTATGTGACAGCCCAATTGTGACTGTTGTTAAACCTGGAAAAAAAATAATAAATGATGCCTCATGGTGGAGGACTACAACCTGAGTGCTGTGGTTGCCAGCCTCAAAGTCCCCACACCCAATAGCCAATGTTATTAAAATTACTAATGCTATCATATCAACAACCTATAAATATTTTGCTCTTATAGATTTGGCTAATATATTGTGTTCAGTGCTTGTTTCAAAAGCCTCTCAGTTGCAGTTTGCCTTCACCTCTGAAGGGACATAGCTATATACCTTAGCTACACTATCTGGGGGCACGTTAGTAGCTTCACAACGGCATACAACCTTTGCAGACAAGGTCTTCACTGCATCTGCTTTTCTCCGGGAGCACAGGTATGACATTACATTGAGGACACCCTCCCCCAAGAAGATCCATTAGATACATTCATTGTGGCTGCATAAGTCTAATATTCATCATCTTTTGGAGTTCTGGTGACAACACTTCATCATTTACAAATTTTACTTCCAAGTTAAAATCAATAGACACTCCCACTAGTGCCCTCAAAACCCTTTACTCTTGAGGCTCTGGCAAGCTCTTCTCCAGCCTCCTGGAGTCTCAAGTCCACTTATAATGGCCAAAATTGCACAAGGGAATTTATTTTTTTTAAGATTTTATTTATTTATTTGTTAGAGAGAGAGAGAGAGAGCAAGCACAGGCAGACAGAGTGGCATGCAGAGGCAGAGGGAGAAGCAGGCTCCCTGCCAAGCAAGGAGCCCGATGAGGGACTCGATCCCAGGATGCTGGGATCATGACCTGAGCCGAAGGCAGCTGCTTAACAAACTGAGCCACCCAGGTGTCCCTGCACAAGGGAATTTAATGCAAGAAACTGCCCCTCTTGACCTCATGTTTAAAACTACAAATGTCTATATACTGGAATCTTCCAAAAATAGAGGCTCTTATAGACCCTGAGTCTGTGACCGTCCATTCTCAGCTACCCAATATGCTTTGGGTCTTGGAAACAGCACTCCTTAAGACAAGATGGAGCCAAATGTGGACCCTCTGGTATAGTCCACATGCAGGAGGTGGTAGCCTCCCCTATCCGTAGTCCCTTGCTAGCAGGATCACCCGTTCCCCAGAATCCTTGGCTACCTACAGCATCCTTTGGGCTTAACTGGGTGAACAGCAATGGGAGTTCATGGACTATACAAGTGACAGTGATAACCACCACACATGATAGAGCCCAGTGGAATGTGATGCTTTCCCTCAGCCAGGATGTCTCTAATAAGGACAAGACTCCAAAACAACATACTGGGCAAAACTTCGGGCGGTCATCCTAGCACCAATCAATAAGTGGCCCCATCTTCACATTTATTATAAACTACTGGGCCATTGCCTAAAAGTTGTCCCCTTCCAGGTAAAGAAACATGAGAATCTCACAAATACACAAAACATAAATCAAAATTTCCCATGTCTTTACACATACTAAGGCCACAATACTAAGCTTTGCCAGGAAACTCATTCCCTTCAGAGTTACAGATTTACTAATAGTAATCAAGACATGCACTTTACTTCTCAAAAATAATCCTGGGCTCTTATAAAAGGCATTCAATGAACTTTCATGTACCTAGTAGGCCCCAGATCACCAGTTAAATTGGGAGACATATTGGTTTTCTTGAACAACTCCTCTGTAAATCCAGTCTCCAAAACAGACCCTAAATAACTCTCTATCTTGTCCTAGGACTTAATCTGTCTTAATTTTAGGCCCTATCAACAAATCACACCTCATACCAACTTTAAAAACTTTCTCGTTGCCCTATTCTAAACTTAAAGAGGTATATGTCTTGACTCCATGTATATTAAAATTCAATATATATTAATAGTGTTTGCTCTTATATTTAAAAAATTTTAGTCTTGCTCCCATCCCATAAGAAAGCTCATAATACAATATGTCTGGAGGTAGTTGGCTCCAGTCAAAGTTAACTGACTCAACAGTGTTTTTCATGGATCTGAGCTCCTTTTGTCTTCTGTTTCTGTCCTTAAGATTTTCCCCTCATGGTTGCAAGATGGGTATTACATAAGCTTATTCCAAAACTATCTCCAGAGACAGGGAAGAAGAGGAGTTTCTTCTCATAAAACTTTTTATCAGGGAGCAAACCTTTCTCAAAAACCCCTAATTAGACTTTTTTAGATTTCATCAACCAGGATTGAGTCACACATCTGTGATAGACAATAACTAATGTCACCTGCCCCTAGAGATGTTCATATCCTCATCCCCAGAACCTGTAAGTATGAGACTTGTGGCAAGACACTTGGCAGATGTGATTAAGGATCTGGATGTGGGAAGATTATCCAGATTATCCAGTGGGCTCAATATAATCACAAAAGTCCTTAAAGTGGAAGGCAGGAGGGTCCAAGCTCTTCCCACGTTGGAAGTGAAACCACAGTCCACCTTTTTTTTTCAGTCTTTGAACAACTATGGTTCAAGGGACATCTCAAATAATGTGTGAAGTTAGTAACTTCCCCTTAGTTCATAGGAGTTCCTGAGAGCTGTGGAAATAAATGAATGCCATCATCACAAGAAGTAGAAGTTATCTGCCCAGAGCTTGTTGGAGCAAGTGAGTTGGAGCAAGTGAATCCGCACCATCACAGGCCCCTGGCAGACAATCAGGAGCAAAGATGGTGAAGCTGGCAGTCACTGACCAAGTCCTGGTTGTTCTGGGCCATGGCTGCAGAGGTCCTGTCTTGCAGGGCTGGCTACTGCAGAGGGTGTGGGTCAGAGTTCTATTGTCATCTATGGTGTGGCCATTGTCTTTTCAGCCTCTCAGGGTTAAATTCTCACTGCTGCTTCTCACCCCAGCTACATGTTGCCACAGAATTTTGTGAAGGGTCAGGTCACAGGGACCCCCAGTTCCTGGAGAAAGGACTGGCTATGAGTTGGCCTAGGGGCTGGACAGTCAGAGTCAGGAGTAAGGGAGACAGATTGGAACCAGCAGTTTGGAGGGTTGTAGTCAAACACTGAGAGAAACTGGAAGAATTAAAAATTGGATACAGATTAACAATTTGGGCAAGGTGACGTGATCCAGCCCAATCTGCAGGTAGGGACCAAAAATGGTTTTTCCAAAGTGTGTGTGTGTGTGTGTGTGTGTGTGTGTGATCTTCATCAAACAAGACATAGTGTGCATATCCATCAGTTACTACCATATACAGAGTTACAATAAACAGAGTTAGGATCTAATAACCTGGAAGAGTGTGCTATAGACAATGCATAATTTTCCACTGAAACAGAAGATTTTTCTTTATACCTCCTTGAAAGGGATAGTCCAAGAGTATTTTTTGTTGTTGTTGGAAGGAAGATGGAAGTTGGTAAATGGAGTGTAGGATGGTGAGGAAGATGGAGAAAAAAGTTGCCACTGGAAGGAAAAAGTTTAAATATTTCCATTACTTACTGGGCACCCACAGTAAGAGAACTCTGGAGCACTCTGAATTATACCCTGTGCCAGAGAATTGGAAGGAATTTCCAGCTAATGAACTTCAGCCACTAGGATCCCAGAAAGGAGGGGCTTCGGTCCCTTGTTAATGCTTCTGCTCATTTTAAGTGTAGGGATCCACTGTCAACACTTAAGGAAATTAAAAGCTTCAGACAACTGCTAATGGGGATAATTTGCTGCATTAATAACACAAATTAAATGTTATAGGAAACATCTCCAGTCAGCATGCCAGTTTAGCCCTGAATAATTAAAGAAACTGCAACAATCCGTGGTAAAAATAAGAATCATTGTTAAAAGTCCTTAAATGCCCTTTTATTTTCCTCAGTCTCACAAGCAGGAAAAGCAACCTTAGCTTTGTGAGGATTGGTTGTTTTCATAGATCGGTTGGAGTAATGGTGAAACGGAGAGGAATGGGAATGCTTTCTATTCTAGCAAGTTTGCAACGATCTCCGACAAAACAGGCTGTATGGGCAAAAAAACCTAAAATATTTACTACATTGCCCTTTACAGAAAATGTTTGCTGACTACTGTTCAGGCATTTGTCTTTTCTGGCCATTTCATGTTCATGGAATAACACAACATGTCCTCTTCTGCATCTAACCTCTTTCATTCAGCATCCTGTTTCTGAGGTTCATACATGTTGTATCATGTATAAGGAGTTCATTCCTTTTTATTGATGAATATTCCATTGTAAGGACACCACATTTAATTTATCCATTCACCAGCTGATAAACACGTGGATTGTTTCCATACTCCAGCTGCTATGAATAAAGTTGTGAATATTGACATACAAGTCTTTTGTGTGAACATGTTTTCATTTCTTTTGGGTAGACACATAGGAGTAGAATTTCTGGGTCATATGGTAAATTGATGTGTAATATTTTTAAATGTTAAACTGGGGTTCCTCAGTCAGTTAAGTGTCTGACTCTTGATTTCAGCTCCGGTCATGGTCTCAGGGTCCTAGGATCAAGTTTCGCATCAGTGCTGGGTGTGGAGATTGCTTAGGATCCTCTCTCTCCCTCTGTCCTTCCTCACCAACCTGCAGACCCCCACCTCTCTCCCTATTAAAAAAAAAAGTCAAGCTGCTTTCCAAAATGGCTATGCTGTCTTACATACTTACCAGCAACATATGAGGATTCCTTTTTCACCACATCTTCCCCAACACTTGTTATTGTTTGTTCAATTTGGTAATGCCATTCTGGTGGATGAAAAGTGGTACCATGTGGTGGTTTTAGTTGGGATTTCTGATGAATGATGATCATTTTTTCCTGTGTTTTTTAGCCATTTGTGTGTCTTCTTTCATGAACATCTGTTCAAATATTTTGCCCATTTGTAAACTGGATCGTTTGCTTTACTGAGTTTTAAGAGTTCTTTGCATATTCCAGGTCATTGGTCACAAATATGATTTGCAAACATTTTCCCCATTCTGTAGGCTATGAATTTCCTAATGGTATCTCTTAATGAACAAAGTTTTTAATTTTGACAAAGTCCAATTTATCAGTCATTATTTTAAAGATTTTTTTTTTACTTTATTTAAGCTTTATTTAAACATATGATGTAACCTCACCACCCTCACCCAACCCCTCTTCCCCCAACCCCCCTCAGTTTGTTTTATGACATTAAGAGTCTCTTTTGGTTTTTCTCCCTCCCGATCCCATCTTCTTTCATTTTTACTTTTCCTACCACCTTAACTCCCACCCCCGTTGCATCTCCACTTCCTCATATCAGGGAGATCATGTGGTAGTTGTCTTTCTCCAGTTGACTTATTTCGCTAAGCATAATATGCTCTAGTTCCATCCATGTCGTCACAAATGGTAAGATTTCATTTCTTTTGATGGCTGCATAGTATTCCATCGTATATATATTTTAAAGATTTTTTATTTTTATTTGTTAGAGAGAGAGAGAGAGAGCACAGGCAGACAGAGTGGCAGGCAGAGGCAGAGGGAGAAGCAGGCTCCCTGCCGAGCAAGGAGCCCGATGTGGGACTCGATCCCAGGACGCTGGGATCATAACCTGAGCCGAAGGCAGCTGCTTAACCAACTGAGCCACCCAGGTGTCCCTATCAATCATTATTTTAATAGATGTTTCTGGTATCATATCTAAAAAAATCTTTGACTAACCCAGGGTCATGAGGACTTTTCCCTGTGTTTTCTTCTAAAAGTAGTTTCAGTTCTTAAATTAGGTCTTGAATCCATTTTCAGTTAATTTTTGCATATGGTGTAAGGTAAGGGTTAAAATTGTCCCATCACCACTTTTCAGAAAGGCTATCCTTTCCTTATATGCTTTCTCTCTTGAAAATCAATGGACTCAATATACGAGTTTATTTTTGTACTCTACATTCTCTTCCACTGATCTGTATGCCTATCTTTATGCTAATGCCACACTGTCTTGATTACTGTACATTTATGGTAAATTTTGAATCAAGAAATGTCCTTTGAATCAAGTATGTCCTCTCACTTTGTTCTTTTAAAGATCGGATGCTGGAGGAGGAGGAGGTAAGATGGTGTAAGAGTAGGGGACCTTGTTGCATCCAGTCCCTGAATTTAGCAAGATAATTATCAAATTATTCTCAACATCTATGAATTCAACCTGGGATGTAAGAAAAGAATATCTGGAACTCTACAGGTAGAAAATTGGCCACTTTTTGCAAGGTAGGAGGTGTAGGGAAGTGAACCTAAGGGGAGATATCAAAAAATAAATAGAGGGGGGAGGAAACCTCCATAAGCTGGCTACTAGGAAGTGATACAGCTCCAGAACACAAAATTAGAATCCTTAAAAATCCACTCCAGTGAGAGATATCCCTGCCTGAAAGGCACTCAGGGGACGAAATGAGACAGTGTGATCTCAGGATCCCTGGGAATCAGAGAATTAATGTGAAGGCCTGAGTCACTAGAGTTCCCAAGCAGGGGAAAGGGGTTAACTGGTCATGCTCAGCATGCCAGGAAGGATGTCTCAGCTCAGTTCACCAGAAATCAGGAGCTGAGCTGAAGAGGTGACTGCTTCCTGCCTGAGAATGCTGAAGAGGACTGGAATGCCAGAACCCTCCACCATCCCCCAAAAGGGATGGATCGGGTGCACACACTACTGGGCAACAGCTCTAAGGATGGTAGTCCTGGAAAGGACAGCATGGGGTGACCCTCTGCTGTCCTCTGGGAGGGGCAGAGTGGGTAGCACAGGACCCAGCAACCACTCTTAGTGCACTGCAGGAGTCTGCAGAGACAGTCCCAAAATTGTAAGGAAAACAAAACATATAACCAAAAATAAAATTGAATAGAGTGAACAGAAGCCAAAATGAAGAATATATCTATAAAATGTAAATATAAAAAAATGAAAGTTAAAAACAAAGACAGACTATCTACAGAAATAGGGACTTTACAGGCAATACAATGGCAATAAATTCATACCTTTCGATAGTTACTCTGGATGTAAATGGGCTAAATGCACCAATCAAAACACACAGGGTATCAGATTGGATAATAAAAAAGACCCATCCATATGCTGTCTAAAACAGACTCACTTTAGACCTAAAGACACAACCAGACTGAAAGTGAGGGGGTTGAGAACTATTTATCATGCTACTGGACCTCAAAAGAAAGCTGGGGTGGCAATCTTCATATAAGACAAA
The DNA here is from genome assembly GCA_003697995.1 of Taxidea taxus jeffersonii. Taxonomy (NCBI): domain Eukaryota; kingdom Metazoa; phylum Chordata; class Mammalia; order Carnivora; family Mustelidae; genus Taxidea; species Taxidea taxus. The sequence continues at coordinate 57,324 of ML109043.1, forward strand.
TTAGATTTTAAACCAAAGACTATTAAGAGATGAATAGGGACACTATATCATACTTAAAGGATCTACCCAACAAGAAGACATAACAGTTGTAAATATTTACGCTCCTCACTTGGGAGAAGCCAACTATATAAGCCAATTAATAACCAAATTAAAGAAACACATAGATAATAATACATTAATAGCACATTGGGATCCTTGCTCAGTGAGGAGCCTGCTTTTACCTCTGCCTGCTGCTCCCCCTGTCTATGCTCACTCACTCTCTCCCACTCTTGCTTGCTCTCTCTGACAAACAAATAAATAAAATCTTAGGGGGAAAAAAAGAATATATATTCTTCTCAAGTGCATATGGAACTTTCTCCAGAATATATCATATACTGGGTCACAAATCAACCAACAACAAAAGATTGAGATTATTCCCTGCACATTTTCAGACCACAATGCTTTGAAACTGGAACTGAATCACAAGAGGAAATTTGGAAGGAAAACAAACAGTTGGAGATTAAAGAGCATCCTACTAAAGAATGAATGGGTCAACCAGGAAATTAAAGGAGCACTTAAAAAATTCATGGAAACTAATGAGAATGAAAACACAACTGTTCAAAACTTTAGGAAACAATAAAGGCTGTCCTAAGAGGGAAGTACATTGTAATACAAGCCTCAAAAAAATTAGGAAAATCTCATATATACAAGCTAACCTTACACCTAAAGGAGCTGGAGAAAGAACAGCAAATAAAGCCTGACCCAAGAAGAGAAGAGAAATAATAAAGATTAGAGCAGAAATCAAAGAAATAAAAACCAGAAGAACAACAGAACCATCAGAAAACAGGAGCTGGAAGCTTCAACAAAACTAGAAGCAGATTTCTTGAAAGAATTAGTAAGATCATTAAACCTCTGACCAGACTTATCCAAAACAAAAGAGAAAGAACCCAAATTTATGAAATCATGAATGAAAGAGGAGAGATCGTGACCAGCACCAAACAATTCTAAGAGAATATTATAAGCAACTCTATGCCAAAAAAAATTAGTCAATCTGGAAGAACTTCATAAACTACCAAAACTGAAAGAGTAAGAAATAGAAAATCTGAACAGAACTATAACCAGCAAGGAAATTGAAGCAGTAATAACACCCCCCTCCCCCCAAAAAAAAACAGGAGTCCAGAGCCAGATGGCTTCCCAGGGGAATTCTACCAAACATTTTAAGAAGAAATATTATCTATTCTACTTAAGTTGTTTCAAAAAATAGAAATGGAAAGAAAACGTCTAAACTTGTTCTATGAGGCCAGCATTGCCTTGATCCCAAAACCAGACAAAACTCCATCAAAAAGGAGAATTACAGACCAATATCTCTGATGAACATGGATATTAAAATACTCACCAAGATACTAGCCATTAGGATCCAAGAGTAAACTAAAAAGATTATTCACCACAGCCACATGAGATTTATTCCTGGGATGCAAGGGTGGTTCAAGTTTCGCAAATCAAACAGTGTGATGCATCACTTAATAAAAGAAGGGACAAGAATCATATGATCCTCTCAATTGATGCAGAAAAATCATTTGACAAAATACAACATTCTTTCTTGATTAAAACTCTCCTCAGGGATGCTTGGATGGCTCAGTCAGTTAAGTGTCTGCCTTCAGCTCAGGTCATGATCCCAGAGTCCTAGGATCAAGTCCCACATTGTGCTCCTTGCTCAGTGGGGAGTCCGCTTCTCCCTCTGCTTCCGCCTGTTACCCTCCCTACTTGTGCTCTCTCACACACTATCTCTCTCCCTCTCTCAAATAAAATCTTAAAAAAAAAACTTTCCATAGTGTAGGTATAAAGGAAACATACCTCAATATCATAAAAGCCATCTATGAAAAGCCCACAGTGAATATCATTCTCAATGGGGAAAAATGGAGATTGTTTCCCTTAAGATCCAGAACATGACAGGGATGCTCACTTTCACCACTATTGTTCAATATAGTACTAGAAGTCCTAGCCTCAGCAGTCAAACAACAACAACAACAACAACAAATAAAAGTCATCCAAATAGGCAAAGAGGAAGTTAAACTCTCTCTCTTCAGAGATGAATGATACTGTATGTGGAAAACCCAAAAGACTGCACCCCAAAATTGCTAGAATCATACAGAAATTCACCAACATGCCAGAATATGAAATCAATGCACAGAAATCAGTTACACTTCTATACAATGTAACAATGATACTGAAAAAGAGAAATTAAGAAATCAACCCCATTTATAATTGTACCCAAAATCATAAGATACCTAGAAATAAATGGAACCAAAGAGGTAAGGGATCTGTACTTGAAAAACTAGAGAACACTTATGAAAGAAATTGAGGAAGACACAAAGAGATGGAAAAACATTCCATGCTCATGGATTGGAAGAATAGACATTGGTTGTTAAAATGTCTATGCTACTCAGAGAAATTTACACAATCAGTTTAATCCCTATCAAAATACCATTGACATTTTTCACAGACCTGGAACAAACAACCCTAAAATTTGTATGGAACCACAAAAGACCCTGAATAGCCAGAGGAATGTTGACAAAGAAAACCAAAGCTGGGGGCATCATTACACCTGACTTCAAGCTATATTACAAAGCTGTGATCATCAAGACAGCATGGTACTGGCACAAAAAAACCCATAGATCAATGGAACAGAATAAAGAACACATAAATGGAATGTCTACTCCGTGGTCACTCTTCAACAAAGCAGGACAGAATATTCAAAGGGAAAATGATAGTCTCTTCAATAAATGATGCTGGGAAAACTGGAAAGCCACATGCAGAAGAACTGGACCATTCTCTTACACCATACACAAAGATAAAATAAAAATGGAAGAAAGACCTCAATGTGAAACAGGAATCCACCCAAATCCTAGAGGAGAACATATGAAGTAACCTCTTTGACATCAGCCACAGCAACTTCTTTCAGGACAGGCCTCTAAAGGCAAAGAAACAAGAGCAAATTTAACTACTATGACATCAAGATAAAAAGTTTCTGCACAGCAAATGAAACAGTCAACAAAACTAAAAAGCAAGTTATGGAATGGGAGAAGATATTTGCAGATGACAGCAGATAAAGGCCTAGTATACAAATCTATAAAGAACCATTTAACTCCACATCCAAAAAATAAAGAATCCAGTCAAGAAATGGGCAGAAGACATGGACACTTCTCCAAAGAAGACATTCAAACAACCAACAGATACATGAAAAAATGCTCATCATCATTCATAATCAGGGAAATACAAATCAAAACCACAATGAGATATCATCTCACATCTGTCACGATGGCTAAAATTAACAAGAAATAGCAGGTGTTGGTAAGGATGCAAAGGGGAAACCTCTTACACTGTAACTAGTTGGTGGGAATGCAAGCTGGTACAGCCACTCTGGAAAACAGTATGGAGTTTCCTCAAAAAGATAAAAATAGAACTAACCTATGATCCAGCAATTGCACTACTGGGTATTTTCCTCAAAGATACAAATGTAGCGATCTGAAGGGGCACTCGCACCCCAATGTTTATGACGGTAGTGTCCACAATAGCCAAACTGTGGGAAGAGCAGAGATGTCCTTTGGTAGATGAATGGATAAAGAAGATGTGGTATCTATTACTCAAATCAGAAAGGATGAATATCTACCATTTACATCCACTTGGATGAAATTGGATTGTATTATATTAAGAGAAATAAGTCAATCAGAGAGAGACAATTCTCATATGGTTTCACTCATATGTGGAACATAAAAAACGGTGAGAAGATCATAAGGAATGGGAGGGAAAACTGGATGGGAAGAAATCAGAGAGGGAGACAAACATGAGAGACTCTTAATTATGGAAAATAAACTGAGGTTTGCTGAAGGGGAGTTTGGTAGGGGATGGGGTAACTGTGTGATGGGTATTGAGAGCACAAGATGTGATAAGCGGTGGGAGTTATATGCAACTGATGAAATGTTGAACACTACATCTGAAACAAATGATGTACTATGGGTTGGCTAATTAAATTTTTTTAAAGATTTTTATTTATTTATTTGTTAGAGAGAGAGAGAGAGAGCAAGCACAGGCAGACAGAGTGGCAGGCAGAGGCAGAGGGAGAAGCAGGCTCCCTGCCGAGCAAGGAGCCTGATGTGGGACTCCATCCCAGGATGCTGGGATCATGACCTGAGCCAAAGGCAGCTGCTTAACCAACTGAGCAACCCAGGCATCCCTGGCTAATTAAATTTAAATTAAAAAAATAAATTGATGCTGCAAAAAATTGGAACCTGGGTCTTTTTCATTAATATGTAATTTAGCATTAGTTTGTCAATTTCTGAAAGAAAAAAACAAACCATCTTACTGAATTTTGTAGAGATTACATTGAATCTATAGATTTGTTCGGGTAAGTTGTGATCTTAACAATATTGAGTGTCTCAATCCATGAATTTGAAATGTCTCTTTGCTTAGGTCTTTAATTTTTCTCAGCAATATTTTGTTGTTTTCAGTTACAAACTTTACAGTTTTGTGTTAAATTTATTCCTGAGTATTTTATTATTATAAACTGAATCTTTTCTTTTATTTTAAATTTTTATATTTATTTAAACATATAATGTAACCCCACCACCCTTTCCCAACACCCCTCCCCCCCCACCCCTCTCAGTTTGTCTTATAACATTAAGAGTCTCTTTTGGTTTGTCTCCCTCCTGATCCCATCTTGTTTCATTTATTCTTTTCCTACCCCCTTAACCCCCACCCCCATTGCATCTCCACTTCCTCATATCAGGGAGATCATGAATCCTTTTAAACCTAACTTAGTTGCTCATTCCTGGTACATAGAAATACAACTGCTTTTTGTATATTGATCTTGTATCTAGTAACTGCTGAACTCAAAACTTTTTCATATGTGTGAATATTGTAGGATTTTCTATACATAGTTGTCTGCAAATGAAAGAGAGTCACTCATTCTTTTCCAATGTGGGTGTGTTTTACTTCTTTTTCTTGCATGATTATACTGGTTAGAACCTCCAGTATAACATTAAATAGAAGTGGTAAGAGTGAATATCCTTGTCTTATTCTTGATTTTTATCTATCTTCATTAAGTATGATGTTAGCTGTGGGTTTTTATAAATGCTTTCATCAGGCTGAAGAGGTTTGTTCAGAGTTTTATTATGAGGGATGTCGGATTTTTGTAAAATACTTTATCTAAGGAGGGCATGTATTGATGGAGTACTGGGTGTGGTGCATAAGCAATGAATCTTGGAACACTGAAAAATAAAATAATACTTTGTCTACTGAAGGGATCATGTGGCTTTGTCTTCATTCTATTAATATAGCACGTTGTAGATTTTTAAAATTTTTTTATTTTTTGTAGGTTTTTTTAAATTTTAGTATTTTTTTATTTAAGCTTTTTTATTTAAACATATAATGTAACCCCACCACCCTCTCCCAAGACCCCTACCCCCCACACCCCTCAGTTTGTTTTATGATATTAAGAGTCTCTTTTGGTTTGTCTCCCTCCCGATCCCATCTTGTTTCATTTATTCTTTTCCTACCCCCTTAACCCCCACCCCCGTTGCATCTCCACTTCCTCATATCAGGGAGATCATATGATAGTTGTCTTTCTACGATTGACTTATTTCGCTAAGCATAATACCCTCTAGTTCCATCCATGTTGTTGCAAATGGTAAGATTTCATTTCTTTTGATGGCTGCATAGTATTCCATTGTATATATATACCACTTCCTCTTTATCCATTCATCTGTTGATGGACATCTAGGTTCTTTCCATAACTTGGCTATTGTGGACATTGCTGCTATAAACATTCGGGTACACATGCCCCTTCGGATCACTATGTTTGTATCTTTAGGATAAATACCCAGTAGTGCAATTGCTGGGTCATAAGGCAGCTCTATTTTCAACTTTTTGAGGAACCTCCATGCTGTTTTCCAGAGTGGTTGCACCAGCTTGCATTCCCACCAACAGTGTAGGAGGGTTCCCCTTTCTCCACATCCTCGCCAGCATCTGTCATTTCCTGACTTGTTAATTTTAGCCATTCTGACTGGTGTGAGATGGTATCTCATTGTGGTTTTGTGATTTGTATTTCCCTGGTGCTGAGTGATGTGGAGCACTTTTTCATGTGTTTGTTGGCCATCTGGATGTTTTCTTTGAAGAAATGTCTGTTCATATCCTCTGCCCATTTCTTGATTGGATTATTTGTTCTTTGAGTGTTGAGTTTGCTAAGCTCTTTATAGATTTTGGATACTAGCCCTTTATCCGATATGTCGTTTGCAAATATCTTCTCCCATTCTGTCAATTGTCTTTTGGTTTTGTTAACTGTTTCCTTTGCTGTACAAAAGCTTTTGATCTTGATGAAGTCCCAATAGTTCATTTTGCCCTTGCTTCCCTTGCCTTTGGCATTGTTCCTAGGAAGAAGTTGCTGCGGCTGAGGTCAAAGAGGTTGCTGCCTGTGTTCTCCTCAAGGATTTTGATGGATTCCTTTCTCACGTTGAGGTCCTTCATCCATTTTGAGTCTATTTTCGTGTGTGGTGTAAGGAAATGGTCCAATTTCATTTTTCTGCATGTGGCTGTCCAATTTTCCCAACACCATTTGTT
>RCUC01159024.1:0-46861 GCA_003697995.1 Taxidea taxus jeffersonii
CACTGGTGGGGATCCCCTGCTCTGAGAGAAGGGGCCCTGCACAGACTGGGAAGGAACAACTTGCTTCTGGCTGAATGAGAGATGATGGCTTTTCTGGCCCTGACCCCGATCAGGTCTGAAGCTGAGGAAGACCCGCGCTGGACCCGAGTCAGGACCGCCTCCCTCGGGCAGTACTCTCGACAGCTACCTGGTCAGTTTTCCTGCACCTCAGCTAAGAGTCTCTCCGCTACTGTGCAGAGACCCACATCTCGGGTGATGATGCTCATGCTGTGGTAGTAACAGACAAAAGTACCGTAAGAAGGACCGAGATCCCAGTTTTATTTAAAAAGAGTGTGCGTGCAAGCACATACACACGAAACAGGAAAGCTGTCTACACAGAGCAAAGAGAAAGAGCGGGAGGATTTACACTGACAGGCTGACAGTAGTTAACTTGAGAATTAACATTCTGGGGCACCTGCAGTCTTCTTTTGCTTCTTTCCAGAAAGTTCTTCAATTTCCAACTGTAATATGTTATCGACACTTAAGCGAGGAGAAGATATTTCACAGTCTGGGAAGATGGATTAAGAATGACTTTTGTCCTTCATAACCTTCTGTTTTGCTGAATTCTTATCTTTTACTATAAACATTTATTATTATTATTTTTTTTTTTTGAGAGAGCACATGCCCTCATGAGCAGGGAAGGGACAAAGGGAGAGAGAGAATCCTAAACAGGCTCCACACCCAGCACGGAGCCCGACACACGGCTTGATCTCCAGATCCTGAGATCACGACCTGAGCCAAAACCAAGAGTCAGACGCTTAACCAACTAAGCCACCCAGGCACCCCAACATTTACTGCTTTTATAATTTAAAAAACAAGCTTAATACTTAATAAGATTAATTCTAAGAGTTCTAAAATCTGGGATATCTAAGAATAAATTATTTTCAGAATTCCTATATATTCCAATCATCCCATTTTTTAAAAGCCCCAAATCAGAAACAAAATAAGCACTCTCCGTAGAATCTGGAGGAATCTGGGGGAAATACAGGGAAAACCATACCCAAGCACCTGTGCCACTTCTTATAAAGACCCTTTTCTTCTTTATTCAAAACTCCTCTCAAATGAATAAATTTCATTAAGATAAACAGACCCAAGTTTTATTCTGGAATTTCTTACTCTGTCAAACAGAAAAGGCAGAGAATTGAGAAAGATTACGAAAGGATAAGCACACGGGCAAATAATTCAAGAAAACTGGGAGAGTACACAAAAAAGAATCAGACCATAACAAAATTATGTATCAAACTCAGAAGAACAGAAAGGAAGTGCCAGAAGCAGTGAGACTCCAAATGTTACAAAATTCTTTACTAGGAGGGCAGAATTCTCCAACTATAAGACCTGGATTCGTCCCCACGTTTCAGAGTTTGGGTTTAAGAAGAGTCATTTTCCAGAGCCAAGGACCCGCAACTGTCTAGACAGGAAGTGATTAAAATACAAGCAAACATTCTGACCGTGTCACGCACGGAGGTAGGAGGCATATTAGGTATGTTGAGGAAGTGGTAAGGGGAGAGCTAACTATACAGGCAAAATGGTTTTTTAACAGTACAGGAAATGGTTCAGAACCAAACACTGTGGGGAAGTAAGTGTAGACTGATTCTCATCAACCAGATAATGAATGCAGGCACACATATGTGGGATTTAAATCTCTCTAAAGCTCTCTGAGATATAGATCTGATCCCCTACAGACTCGAGGAAGGATCTGAGGGGTGAAATAACGTAAGACCCAACAGGAGGCAGGAAAGCCAGGGCTCACAGCTCTTCCCACTAGAGCACTGTGTCAACCAAGGGGGGCTCCCCAAGGACCTCTCCGTGTGAAAGACTTGATAAAAAGGGACACGTGGAAGGAAGAGAACTCCTACCACACGAAACCAAGCGATTCACATGTGTGCCTGGGAATATGTAGTACCAGCCATGCAAAGGAACGACGGTAGGTTGGAACAGTTCAGGACGCTGAGTTTCCAAGACTATAAAGGAAACAGAGAAAATGCAAGTAGTCTGATTTAAATTGTTGGGGCAGATATGAACATGTAACTAGGAAGATTCTCCACTATGAAGGAGGACAGAAAGCCTAATCCTCTTAGCTGGAGACAGAATTTGTGTTATCAAGGGCAAACAGAAGTTACATTTGCCAAAAGAAAGATGGTTTCTAGAATCAAGATCAAGAAGTTCAAGAAGAACCTTGGGATGGTCTTGAAAGGAAAAATGTTTCCCCTGGAGAGCTGGTGCCAATGTGAGCTCATGCCAGGCGAATGCATGCCTTTCTGCGGCCTTTCTCACAGTCGGACTTTGCAAGAGGGGAGGAGGAGGGAGAGACAGGCAGCGGGAAGAAGGTGGAGGACTGATTCCCTCCAGGGCCAAAGGGCAGATCGTGACTCCTCGCTTTTCAATTTCTTTTCTTTTGGCTCCTGAAAAAAACAAAAAACAAAAAACAACCCAGCTCTACCCAGAAACCAAATGAGGCCACTTAGAATGCGTATCAGAACATAATTTCTCTTGGGGTAGCTGCGTAGGGCTGAGAACCTGCCCTAAGTGGGGAGCATGTGACGTCCTGTCCCGACTTCCCAAGACACATCCTCACAGGAGCACGACCTCTTCGGTAGCCTCTACCAGAGCCGGGGTTTTAGAATTCCTTGTGTAATTCTTTCATTACTGTCCGTACCTCGTGAGACTGAGAACGCCTTTGGATGGGGACTTGGGAGGGGTGAAGGGGGCAGAGAACACGTCACGCTGTTCTCTGTTGTAGCCCTAGTGCCTAGCACGTGGTAGAGCTCGACATTAATGGGTAATGAGTAAACACAGTCCTCACAAGGGCACACATTATAGGGATGTTCTTGAAGAGTCAGTCATGTGAAGACCCCATCACAGATGGCAGATTAGAAGTGAATTTTCTCACTTTATATTTTGCTACCGTGGAATCCATAAACGAGAATGTGACGATAACATAAAAAGATAAAAACGTGCCAGGCGGTGCCGCTGGGGACGACAGTGCAGAGGTTCCTCCGAAAATTAAATATAGGAACACCGTGCGATCCAGTAATCCCACTACTGGGTATTTACCCAAAGAAAATGAAGACACTAATTCAAAGTCTGGCGCGGCCCTCTGCTTACGGCAGCGCGGCTCCCTGTGGCCAAGATGCGGAGGCGACCGCGGTGCCCACGGACAGACGAGCGGGGGGAGCTGTGATGCACGTCCACGAGGGAATGCGGATCCGGGAGAAGGATGGGATCTTGCGACCACACGGGCGGACCCAGGGGGTATGATGCTGAGTGAGCCCAGTTGGACAAACACACCACGTGGTTTCACTGGTACGTGGAATCCGAAAAACACAGCAAACCCAAGGAGCAAAGCAGAAACGGACCCGTAAAGACGGGGAATGGCCGGATGAGGAGATGAGGGGCCGGGGCGGGCGCGAAACGGGTGAAGGGGGCAGGAGGTGAGGGGGCGACGCGGCCCGGGGCGGGGCACGGTCCGTGGCGTGGGGCACGCTCGCCGTCCGGTGACAGGTGGCGGCCGCGCTTGTGCGCAGAGCCCAAGCGTTTACGGAACACTGAGCTGCACACGGGAAGCCAAGGTCCCTTGTGTGTCAAGTATGCGGCAACAAAACAACGCCCAGACGAGCAGGTAAAAATAACTAGACCATTCCGAGCCACCGCTTCTGTTCAGGGAGGAGAGTCCAGGTCGGAGTACGGGGCCCGTCCGCAAGAGCAGGGAAAGGGAGGAGAGGAACAGTGAGCAGGAAAAAGCCGCAGCTCCGGGGGACCCGCGGAGAGGGGCTCTTCCGAGAACCGGGAACCCGTCGAGAGAACAGCCCCCGAGCACACGGGCCACGCAGGCCGGGGAACACGGGGATCTCGGGGCTAGGGAAGGACTCTGGGGGGCGGGGGATTACCCTGTGAACAGACCCCAGAGAACGGAGGGAACAAGCTATGTGACAACCTCGGGACACTCTAGGCAAAGGCCTGAGGCAGGCCATGGAGAGAGCGCAGCGGCCGGAGGGGAGAGGCCGTGCGGCAGGCCTGGGGGCACCTGGGGGGGTTGGCTGGGAGCCTGGGGCCCGGGGAGGCCTGGCAGAGCCTCCAGAGAGCCGGTGGGGGCCTGCGCAGGAGAGTGAGACGCGGGGGGGCAAGGGGAGCAGCCACCACGCATTCAGGAGCGAGGACAGGAGCCCGAGCGGGGAGCCAGAGGGGCCACAGGTGGCCTGGGCAGGGTTCTTTGCCGAGGACCACAGACGGATGGGCTCTGGGAGGTGACAAGGGAGTGGCTGGGGGCAGGCTGGGCACCGAGGAAGGAGAAACAAGAAGCTAGTATGAGAGGCCATCAGAGACTTGGGGCCATTAGGCTCAGGAGGCTTTACAAATCCCTAAGAAGAGCCCGGGGCGAACAGTGCAGCGCGGAGGGGAGTGAGCAGCGGAGTACGGGTGCAGGGACAGGACCAGGGTGCACTCGGGCGACCCGGGACCAAGCTGGGGGCTGCCAGTGCTCCGGGGTGAGGACCAACAGGGGACTGCCAGGAGGCACATGGAGAGAGAGTGGTGTCCCAGAACCAAGTGGAAAAAGAGCTTTGAGAATAGGGAGTGACCCACGACACCAGGTGCTGCTGACAGACCGGGGGAGGTGACTGCGGAGTCATCGCGGGGTCTGCGGAGATGCAGGCCAGGGGAGACCCTGACACAAGGGGCTCCAGAGGGCAGAAAGGTGTGCCGGGGAGGGAGGGAGGGGGTGTGGAGAGGAAGCGAGAGCTGTGCAGGCAGGGCCGGGAACGGGCACAACCCTTGCGAGGGGCTCTGCTCCAAGGAGAACAGAGCAGGGAGCAGTTTCTCCTAGAATTCCTCCTTGTTCTTCTTACTTTGCTCTATTTGCCTTTGGCGCCTCCTTAAAGCGTGGACAGGAAGGGGCTACGGTGCCCGGCAAAGGTGTGGGGGGCACGTTTGCTTAAGAAGGGGCTGACTGCAGCGCACCACACGCGGGTGAGACCGGCCGGAGAGAAAGGTTCACCCCGAGGAAGTGAGGCGGCCGCGAAGGGCGAAGGGCAGGGGGCGAGGACCCCGCCGCGCCATGCAAGGGGCGGCGCTGCTCTTCTGCCGGACCACGCCTGGGCCATTCAGGGCACGTGGGGCCCTCGGGTCTCGAGGCTGGCCACCTGGATATTTGGGGACAGCAGGGAAATAGTCTACTTTGCTTCTGGGTCCTCAGTTCAAGTGGAGCAAAGTCAGCAGCCGAGAGCGAAGGTCGGCGGGAGCGTGCAGGTGGGATGCGAGAGAAGCATCGAGAAGCACAGCACGGCTGCAGAGGCCACTGAGACCTCCCGGAGGCTGGTGTCCCCGAGGTGGGGAGAGGCCAGCGGTGTAGACAGCATCATCCTCCGGCTGTCCCCGCTCAGCAGAGGCTTGGCAGCCCCCGGGATGGGATTGTTCGGAGTCAAGGTTTTGCCGGACAAGCGCAACAAACGGAGGAGGAGCAAGGGAGTGAAGATGGTGGATTCCAGGGCAGCAGGAAGCAAGGACGGGAAGTGGGGAGAAAAACAGGAAAAAGGCAGTACACTCCGGATGATGGGTGGTCCTGGATGGGCCTAAATTACTTCTGGTGAAGGAGGGACTAAAATCAGACTGTCATCAGACCACCCCTCCGTGACAACGGGTGCCGAGAGACAGGACAGCAACGCCTTCAAAGGTCTGAATGAAAATTATTTTCATGGGGACACCTGGGAGGCTCAGTCGGTTAAGCGTCTGCCTTGGGCTCAGGTCATGATCCCAGGGTCCTGGGATCGAACTTGTGCTCTGTGTCAAATAAAATCTTTTTTTTTTTTTTTTTAAAAAGGAAGAAAACACATTATTTTGAGTTACAAAGACAATGAAAGAAGATCTCCAAATGACAACAGCACAAACTGGAAGTGAGAGTGTTAAACTGGGCCGTCAGCGCGGGCGTGACCCAGCCCATCCGTGTCTATGACCACACGTCACGCATGTCTGAACTTGGCCAGTTTAGTGACATAAAATTACCTAGTAGAAGAGAGAGTTAAAAGGGCAAAAAAGGCCGTTGTCTTAAAGGTATAAAGACATAGGATGGGAAATAGCAGTTTTTCATTCTTCTATTTTTAAGAGCACTTGCAGGAATGATCTTGACCATCGCATCATTCTGCAGAGAGCCTCTGACACCAGAGCCCCACCGTCCTCTCCGGGGAAAAGCAAGGCAAACTGCCTCACTCCCGGACTGATTTCCAAAGTATGCCCTCAAGTTTCAGGTCTGGAGCTCCCGGGTGACGCAGGGGTGGGGAGCGGGACTGAAAAGCTGAAATCTGTCTTTCCAAGAAGTAAATTCAGGGCAAAGGAGACATGCGTTCTGGCGGCTGTGACACAGCCTCGATCCCAGGAGCGCTGAAGGCCACGCAGGAGTCCGGACTGCCCCAGGACGAGCCGCCTCTGAAAGACCGCCCGTCCTGGGGGCGCTGAGCCCCACACAGCAGCAAGCAGGGCTGCCCTGGCTCCTCACCTCGCCACTCCGCCATAATCCAATCCTTCCTCTCCCCGGAACTTCACCATCAGCCGCTTCTTCAGATCCTTTGGCCGCATCTTCATGATCTGGCGGTAAGACTCCTGTCGGCAAAAGGACAGTGTCACAGAGAAGAATGGGTGGTATTTACAGGTACGGAAGGTGAAAGCTGTCAGATGGAGCCCAGTCAGGGTGCACGTGCTTTTCAATCCAAGTCTGAGCTGGTTCCCGTTCAGAGTGTTGGTTTAGTGTCTCTGGTGTCCCATATGCACTGGCTCCTGCCGCCTCATCTCCCCGGGTCTCCCCTCAGGAACAACAAGGCAGCCAGCCTGCGCCTGGTGACGCCACACCGAAAGGACACACACACCCGTTGTCAGCACAATCACTGAAGGCTTAAGAGCCAACGTCCTCACAAGAACCACGTTCTCCAAATTAATTTTAACATGGCCATACTAAGAACAATTTACATATTTGTAAGCAAGATTTAATTTATTCATTTGACAGAGAGAGAGAGAGAGAGTGCATAAGTAGGGGGAGCAGCAGACAGAGGAAGAAGCTGACTCTCCACAGAGCAGGGAGCCCAATGCAGGACTCGATCCCAGGACCCTGGCATCATGACCTGAGCCGAAGGCAGACGCTCAACCAACTGAGCCACTCAGGTATCCCAACTTACATATTTTAACCAAAATGAAGACGTCCCTAGAGAATCTGAATAGTAAATGAATTCTTAGCCTGCTTTTATATCTGAGGTGAAGAATCACAGGATTTCCACAGAGTCAAAAAAGCAAAAAGGAGGTTTAAGTAAGACACACACAGTAGCTTACCCAAAACACAGAGAACAGGTGGCCAGGGCAGCCTTCCCCCAGATTCAGTATTTTGAGTGGAACTAGCTAAATGTAGATATTTTCAATGATAAGGCACTCGAGGATCTTTTCAAGCTTTAAATTTAATGTAATTCAAGCTTCAGCATCCCAAGAGGGAAAGAGGATGCTGAGTGGACATGAGCTGGCAGCAACATGTCAGTAACTCGGCGCTTTTCTCTCCCCGGCAACCATTTACAATGGCTCAATGGCCATTCTGGCCGATCCGTCCATTCGCCCAACACTGGCTGCGCATGGGCGTCGAGCCTGGCCCCGGGCGCTTCCTCAGTGCCCATCGCCCCGAAGACGCCACTGGGCTCCCTACAGCCCCGGACCTCGCCCTCCGTGCCCCCCCACCCAGCCGCTGCAGCCCAGGGGGGATCTGAGTTCAGCTCTTGTCCAGTTTCCTCTGCTCGCTTCTGCCTGTGATTCCCCTGGCAGGCAGGGTATGGCCCGCACATCGCTGAGATCTGACCTTCCGATCACCTTCCTTGAGAAAAGGGTCCTGTCTGCAAGAGGGTCCTGCCTGTTTAGTGGCCCTGATCCCACCAGAGGGCTTGATCCCACCAAAGGACAGAACCCTTTTAGGGAACCACCTCATCTTCCCATTTCCAGAAAACACCTTAAAAATACGGTGGCCACCTGGCCACTAAGCTTCTCGGAGGAAGCCACTGGGCGAAACTCTGTGCAAGGCAACAGAAGGAATGACTGGTTCTGAAGAAACTGCGCAGACTGCGGGAGCGTGTGATGTGCACAGAGCATCGGAGAGCACTGACAGCAATGCTTAGTACTGGTTTCCACATAAATCTCTTCATTTTCACTTCAGAGGCTCTTGAGCTTTTTAACTCCTACCAAAGGAGAGAACAGTCTGTCTCTCTTGGGCCTGAAAAAGCCCTGCAATTCGCTGAGTAATAAAATCAAGACTTGAAGGGGTTCCTGGGGGGTCTCAGTGGGTGAAGCGTCTGCCTTCGGCTCAGGTCGTGATCCCAGGGTCCTGGGATCGAGCCCCATGTGGGGCTCCCTGCTCAGTGGAGAGCCTGCTTCTCCCTCTCTTCCCTGCTCCTGCTCTATCTCTGTCTCTTTCTCTCTCAAATAAATAAAATCTTAAAAACAAAACAAAACAAGACCTAAAACACCACACAGAAAGAAGAACTCACTGTCTATTTACAAGGTCGAATAGTCTATGCCTCACTGCCGGTCGCACTGAATTCCATACCTCAAATATTTCTTCTCTGGATACTTCGATGCGGCAGTGACCCGCCTGGGGTTGCTGCAGTGAAAGTTCGTGTCTGAGAACCTTCAGCTTCTGGACTAAATCTCTTTCGTATCTCTGGGCGGGAAGCTCCTCATCTTCCACAGAGCCCTCGCTAGGCAATGGCAGCGGCTGGCTGGGCTCCTTTAGCTGGCACTGGTGACTTGAGAAGAACAGAAGCATCAAGGTCACTCCAAAAGTAGAGGCCACAGGAGCCATAAGGAATGCCCCCCGCACCGAGCCACCGAGAGTCATTACACAGAACTTCGAGAAAAAAATGTTCTCTCTGCTAACATAACTACGTGCAAAGATACGTAAACACGGACAGTGGCCACCACTGGCCTAAATACTGAGGTCTGGAAATGTCCTAAATAAAGAAGATACCCCAATCCCAAGTCACTGCGTATGCCATACATCTTCACTGCCATAAACCGAAGCAGACGTTGCGACCAATTACCACGCGTCCAGCATGTATCTGCGAGACCGACCGACGCGCCACGAGATGCGTCTTTTAAGTTTTGTGGAGCCGACGTGAAAAATGGCACAAGCTGATTATCGCAAAGGGGGGCAAGCAACTCGAGTGCAATCTAGTAGGAACCATTCCTCGGTTTCACGCCCAAGACTTTCCGAAGCCCACTCAAAATTCCGGTAAAATCAAGGACTAGGACTAGGAGAGGGATGGGATGGCATCTGTCTTGTTTGGGTTTTGTCCCCAAGGGCAGCTGCCAACAAGAAGAGCTACGTGGGCTCTTACATTCGGGAGGACACAACAAACCCGGGACCCTGAACATGGGATCCAAGGTAACTCCCAGTTCCAAGCTGTCCGGGAATGACGGGCACGGGAAAGGGCTCCGACGGGGACCATTTCAGGCTGCAGCAGCCCCTCCGGGTGGTGGCGAGCGAGTACTAGGCAGAAGCTCCCTTTCGCTGTCCCTTGTTCTAAGGGCCACGCACTGCCTCGGAGAGCCGCGTGCGGAAGCTTCGAGAACAGAGCTGTACTGAGTACAGACTGCCCTCTCGGTGAGTTTTATTGAGGCTGCCAGCAAGGAAACGTGGCCACCATGCAGCCCACAGCTCACCTGAGAGTCTGAAACGTGCGCTTGTCTACGACTGTTTATCGTATTTTACTTATGCTTACTCTCCACTAACAACGCAGTAGATAAGAGAATTGTTAGTAGAAAACATTAAATTATAAATAAGAGGTCAACAAAGATTTTATGAAAGGTCTTACTTCATGATGTGATGTAATCTTGGGTCTGTAAACTGGGTTGTTCGGTTATTATGATCGACAAAATATATTCTCCCCGAAACCGTACTTCGGACTTCCCAGCCTGGTGGCAGTGGTCCAAGTTCATCACAATTCACACTGTTAAGGTCTCTACCAAAATGGAAGGTAACAGAGAGGTTTGTCCATCTGTGTGCGAAGGCGAGAGGTGCCACAGGAGACCCGGATCGGCGCGGCCGGGGCTCCGTTCCACCAAAGGGGGCAGTCACGTTGCCACTTACGCAGACTCCCACCGAGTCCAGGCCTGTGTGCCGCCAGTGGCTGCGACACCCCAGAGACAGAAACGGAGCCCTCAGAGCCTGCAGCTGGGATGGGGAACCTGGTCCACCCGGGGAACAGCACTTCTTACACTTACTTAAGAGGGCGGAGTAGCAGGAAGTAGGTGGCTGCTGGCGGAAAACTCTGATTTACAAGCTCAATTAAATGCTCCAAGGTCACAGAGGGGTCTCCACTGAAAAGCTCCCAGAAGCCCAAGTTTAAAGCTCAAGGGGACATACTAACATGTCTCCGAAATCTCTCAGTTCTAAGCAGGTGCGCCCGGAAGCGGCATTCTCAGGCTTCAGTGGGCTCCGCTCCGCAAGTGTTTCTGACCCGAGCCCCGTGGTTAGTGACCGCAATACTATACGAAGTCCAGTCACGGGGGGCACATCACTGCCCAGGTCGCTTGTCTAATCCGCACGAAACCCGACGTTTCTTACAGTGGGTACTAAAGGGACACCTCATTCGTTTGCAGGTAATGGTTCCATTCTAATTATAGATCCTGAATCTTAAAGTCAACAGGGACTCAGAAAGTCAGCAACAGGAAGCTTGTTCTCAGGAGAAACGAATTATGAATAGAAAGGAAATGAGCATTACTAAAAATGTTATTAGGTAGTAATGCTATTCTAAAAACAAGACAAATTTTGAAAAGGAAAGCAAAACAAAGGAAAAAAAAAAAAAAGAAACTTAACTCCATTACGGGATGGGGGAAGGGCGGGGGTCTCTCTGACCTGGGCTCGGGTGTATGGCCTTGTAGAAGGAATTCGTATAGAAAAGCTTCATCTCCCCCAGGAATGGTCCCCAAGGGACTGAGGCAATAGGGACAGTAAAGTAGAAGAGAGAAAGGGTAATAGAGTCTTTATATTTCCCCTGTGACGTTTTCTTATGGAAAATTTTCACCACATACAACAGTAGAGAGAGACCAGTCACGAATAACCCATTCCCACCACTACCAACTCATCATCCAGCTGTTCCAAACACGCCGCTACTCGCTAGCCCCGGACAGCCTATCATTCATCCATTGCTTATTTTTCGTTGAAAATGACAGCAACACACCTTGAAGGGCTCATTGATTTTTTAAGCAAGAGCACATTTGATTTCATCTAGGGGTGAGGGTCTTTCCAGTTACATGATCTGATTTCAAGATCCTGCTCTCTCAGGGACCCACTTGTGTGACAACAGCAGCGATGGGGTCACCGAGAGGGGTCTGAAGGGGGCAACAGAGCCGGGACTCCAACCCAGAGCGCCTGCGTCCAAACCCTGTGACTCCACCTTCCTGCCACACTTCTTCCAGCCCAAGGGGTGCCATCAGCCAGCAGAGGGCCCGTGGGGAGGCGGGGGGAGCCCCCCCGAAACTGCTGGAGAAAGGGCTCTGACCGTGCCCATTCTAGAAAACCCACCTTGGTATCCTGGGGTCGTGCCACGTGCTGACTCCAGTCTGTGTGTGCAAAAAGTAAACTTGGCCCTGCACCGTTGTTCTTTGTTCTGCACGAGAAACCAGAGGAGGTAGTTAGGGTCAATTCCAAGGACAGTTGTCAAAGCATCTTCACCGCACAGAGCCTAAGCCGCCTCTTGGTTTTCTTTTGAATCACGGAGACACAGCGCAGCGGGGAGCTCCCGCCGGCCCTGCTCGCATCACGGGCCCTGCGCGTACTGTCTGGGGGGCTCAGCCCACTCCCGCCTGCCGAAGCGGCGCACCCCTTCCCTGGCCACAGCCCGCGAGGCACAGGACGCACAGCCACCTTGGCACTGCCCTGCCCCTGAGCCCGGTCACCCCGGCCACTCTCACGTCCGCTGCCACCTGCACATCTCCATCCCATCCCATCATCCCTCCTTCCCTGGCTTCTCCGCTCTGGGGCGGTCAGATGCGCCCTTCTCTTCCCCACTTCCCAGCACACCACCGCGTGCCACACGTACCAGCCAGCCCACGCATCATCTTGCTTTTCTTTTTTTTTTTTGGTCTTCATTTGCCTAAAATGCTCACGCGATCGCTAAACTGGGAGCGTAGAGCAGTTGCTGACACATTCACGATTTCTCACCAGAGCCGTCGGACGGCACGGCTCTGCCAACGTGGGCAGTTAGGGCACGGACGAGTCACAACAAAAGGAGCCACGGCGGATTCTCTCACCATAGCCTTCGGGCAGTTCTGGTGACTGGTGGCCGTGGGGTCGGTTCTGAGGCGTCTGGAGAGACCCCCGGACCTCGGGATTTCGGAGTCGCTGCGCCTGGAGTCTCTGATCTTGACTCGGGGACTCCACGAACCTGCAGTCCCCTCCGCCCGCAGCAGCAGCCGTGCTGTCTGTGTAAGGCGCCGGCTCCTCCATGAAGCAGCTGAGCGGCCTCCCGGGCCCCGAGTCTTCATACACGGTTCTGGAAGCGAGAGGGGCACAGCGCGCGTGGGGCCCCCGGCCGAGGCCGGCGCCTAAAAACAGACCCCCCCACCTGTGCGCGGAGCCCCCACACCTGTCACTGGGCTTTCCCTCCACAGAGATGCCCCCGCGCCCGGCTGCAGGAAATCCGTTTTGTCCCGTTTAAACAGACTCTTCGGGAGCCACAAGCAGCCAAGGGGAGCCCCGTGGGAAGCACGGCCCAGGCCACGCGCAGGACGCCGGCGCGGGGAGAGCTCAAGGCCTGAGAAACCCGACCGTGCGCTCTAAGGAGCTCGCGGGATGCGATTTCATGTTTCTGGCTTTAACATCAAAAACAAACACTCCTTTTCCCTCGTTACTTCACTGCATAATAGAAGTCGCGGTTACGTAGAGCACTGCACCGACTCACAGCACTCTCGAGCGCACATCTGTACCTCCTGAGCAACTCTGAAGACAATTTCCCTTAATAGGCTGTTCCCCTCACAAGTGGTTTTTAGAAGCAGCTTACACTGAAGACTTTGAAACATACCCAAATTGAGAGACTGCCTCCACAGCCCGCCCCGCCAGCCCCCCGAACTCATCATCCGGCTGCGACCGCGGCCGGCTCCCAGTTCCTCCTCTACTCTCTCTCCTCCGCTGGATTACTCCGAAACCAACCCCAGAGTGTTCCCGTTTCATCCTGAAATAGCTCAGCATACAATCTCGAGAAGATAAGGACTTCCTTCCATGATCACAAGCGAAAAAAGGGGCACTGATTTTTTTTAATATCATCAAACACGAGTGTCCAAGTTTCCCCAGTCAGTGGGCTCATCAATCAGGATCTAACAGAGGTCCCCACAGTGCACTTAGTAGTTAGGGCTCTTAAATCTCTTTTATTGTTAATTTGTAGATTCTCTTCCTTTTTATTTATTCCTCTTGGGATCAGCTGTCCAAGACGGAGCGGTCTCCCACACTCTCCCGAGCGGCCCCGCTGGACGATGCTCAGTGCCTTCCCGCAGGGCCGGGGGGGGGGGGGGGGGCGCGTGTCCCGCATCCGACTGGATTTCCAAGAGCTACGTTGATGTCAGATTACCTCCCTTTTATGGTGTTTTAGCAACTATTAATGATTGCTGCCCAGCTCCATGAAGGCACTGGGCATCACAAAACTGTGACAGTGACCAAAGAGTTTTTAAAGTTTTGTTGTTGTTTTTTTAAGTGTTTCACAGCTTTTTTTGCTCAGTGTCATGTCGAGAATTTTTAATATATTTGATGTGTTGGCGCTTGGGTGGCTCACTGGGTTAAAGCCCCTGCCTTTGGCTCAGGTCATGATCCCAGGATCCTGGGATCGAGCCCCGAATCGGGCTCTCTGCTCAGCAGGGAGCCTGCTTCTCCCCCTCTGTCGCTGCCTGCCTCTCTGCCTACTTGTGATCTCTGTCAAATAAATAAATAAAATCTTTTATATATATATATATATATATATAATTTGATGTGTTCCCATCTGTGGTAGTTGTATTTCTCACTGATGCTCAAATTCCCACCTTTGGCCAGTGAAAAACCTCTTTGAATTGGATCCCGAGGAATCTTGCAGGCATGGCCCCACTCATCTGAACAGTTTATAAACAGGGACACCGGACCCGGCCTATAACCCAAAGTCCTTCCCTGCATGCCACACGTTCAGCACCCGGGCGTGAAGGCTACTTTCGGGGAGCACGAGAGCCCAGGGCAGCAGAGATGTGAGCGGGCACGGCCCCGGGGATACGTACCCTTCGTTCTCTAGAAGTCCCCTGCAGTCCACCACAGAGCCTCCAGTGCCTATCCTGTCTCGTGTCTGTAAACTGACTAAAACAGAGAAGAACGTGTTGCATTAGAATCCAGCGGCATTTCACACGACTGTCACACAGTGAGCCACTGCGAACGTGCGACTTCCGTACGCTATCACTACACAAAGCGAGGCACGTGTATACACAGAAACGTATCTAGGCCAGGCTCTCCAGTATGAAGCACTGACTCCCCGAGCTGCTTCCAACAGTCCTGGGAAATGCGGAGAAGGGGGTGCTGTGTTTTCACCCGCCCCATAAAAGATAACAAATTCACAAGAGTCGCCTCCTCTAAGTTACCTCATTTTTAAGGAAGATCTTTAATGAGGACACAGAGAGCGCTTCCAGTGTCTGCGAAGTCTAGATGAATTTAAATATTTATCCTCTATCCCTACTGTGAACAACAAAGACACGTATAAAGTTGCTTCTAGGTAGGCGTGTTTCCCCTGGCACACCACTCCACAGAGAAAAAGAAATCACAAGCGGAAAAGCATTAAGGGAGAACTTTCTCATGATGACAGTTTTCAGGATGCGCACCCGCTGCTCATTTATTTTGAGTCAAGTCTCTTGACTCAATGCCCGAAAGATTTGGGGTCCTAACTCACTCGGGTATCCTGCTGAGCAGCTGGGTTTTCTCCACCTCTTTGCAATGCATACGGTCCACGTGGGAATTACCCTAAAATGCTAATAAAGTGAGGGGGATAACAGAACAAGCCACGTGACAGGGGAAGCGCTTCCGACGGGATACCGTTAATCAACACTTGTAACTTCAGCACATCCCATTCTTCTCCCTTCTCCACACTTCAGTCCTAACCCTATTAAATCCCTATTACGTGGACGTCTTCCGAAGGACGTCCCTCCTTGCTTTGTACACACACACAGTAGGTCTTCCTGAAGAAACCAGTTCTCAGCCCTCGCATGTGTGGCCACCTTCCTTATCATGTACCCTTGGAAGAGACATTGGCAAATCAATCGTCCGTGAATGAGGTGCTTCCAATGATATCTGAAATTATAACCTGAAATCTTTTCGGAGCCTAGTCATGGTACTCAACTTGGGATGACGGGATGACGGGAGTTAGATAAAATAATAAAACCACACAAGATGAACGTGTTTAGTGCTGAAAAGATGGCCCCGGATGTGGCCTGTCCTTTGACATCTGTCACCACTGTCAGTGCCTGCGTGTGCTTTCTCGGTGAGGAAGCGCTGAATGCGAAAGTCTGTAAAAGCATCTCTTTATACAGATGAGAAAGTTCTTACCCACTATTTGGCCACGAACTGCATCAGTATCTGAGGGATTTAGTTTGCATAGATCCAAACGCTGGTCTGCAAACAAACAATTCAAAACTTAACCCAGGGAAATGTTAACTAGGGAGGAAGGCAGGAATTGTGTATTTCAGTATTCAAAAGAAAAAAAAAAAAAAGATGCCTCATAAGCCTCCTTCGGTTGTATGGAGAGGCAGGAAAGCATTTGGTTCTTACATCCGGTATCTTTTAATCGGCTGATGGCGTTGGAGAGCAGCCGCACGCAGCCCAGAAAGCCAGCCCCCTGCTTCTTGTGGATTTTCTTGTGGTTCCACACGCTGATGGTTATAGAATCCGTTTTCCCGACATACCTGAAAACGTGCAAACTCCTGTGTAATTGTCTTTCTGAGTTAGGCTAGCCCACTGAGATCTCATCTGATTGACTTGGTCATACAAAAGAGCCCCTTTAATACGATGGGGGCCCTCTGGTCCACATCTATCAGGCACTCAATAAATATATATCGACTCACTTCGATGGTCTGGGAAGAGGACTCCAGCCAGTTACAGAAGAGCCAAATGGACATAACTACATCGTAAGGATAATCTGAGGACACAGATTCGCTGTATTTGCGAAGGAGGACAACTGCAGGATTCATAAATTCCCACCAATTAGGCTTCGCTGCAGAATACCAGTTTGCTCCAAGGGGCCTTGGAAACCCACAGATCCACCCGGGGCACACTACAGAGCACTAACGCGGACGTTACACCCCAGCTACTCCCCGTGCAACTCAACCACAGAGGACAGCTTTCGGGACAAGGAGCGACCACCACTCTCCAAGCCACTTGGGATTCTTGAGTATAACTGCAAGGAGCCTTGGAATCCGGTTACTAAACATCCCACCCAAACTCAGTGCAATCCGTATCATACAAAACCAAGAATCACTCCACATTCCTTCGATGAAAATTTCTCAGCAGGGACACGAAAACGTAGGTGGATATAAAACAGTGGTTTTCGGGGCACCTGGGTGGCTCAGTGGGTTAAAGCCTCTGCCTTCAGCTCAGGTCATGATCCCAGGGTTCTGGGATCGAGCCCCACATCGGGCTCTCCGCTCAGCAGGGAGCCTGCTTCCTCCTCTCTCTCTGCCTGCCTCTCTGCCTACTTGTGATCTCTGTCTGTCAAATAAATAAAAATAAAATCTTTTAAAAAAAAAAAACAAAAACAGTGGTTTTCAAAGTGCAATCCATCTTAGGAATGAAGGTAAGAAATTCTCTGATGGCTGCATAGGCTGAGAGACATTCAACCATACCAAATGATATTTTCTCTTGTAGAAAATCTACTTGTACTAAAAAGTGGGATTTTAAAAGATGGAAATATACATAACATGTTTGCATAATAAATATGCATAATAATGAATTTTTTAAAAGATTTTATTTGTAAATAATCTCTACACCCAGCGTGGGGCTCGAACTCACAATCCCGAGTTCCATGCTCTACCGACTGAGCCAGTCAGACACCCCCAAAATAATACATTAATTAATTAACAATGTCTGCCTTTGGCTCAGGTCATGATCCCAGGGTCCAGGAATCAAGTCTTGCACCAGGCTCCCTGCTCAGAGGGAGACTGCTTCTCCGTTGCTCATGATCTCTCTCATTTGCTTTCAAATAAATAAATAAATAAATAAAATCTTTTAATAAAGTAAAGCTCTACAACCAGGTTTAGAGTTTCACTGGAAAAGACAAAAAACAAAAAAAGAATAGCATACAGAGGACCTGAACTATGGCCCCATCTTCCCTGTTAGCATGGCCAGGAGATGGAAAAGTTTGAAAACCACAGTTATGGAAGCAAACCATAAAAATCCATGAAAATGTCAAACGCAAGAACTTCCAGGTATATGGATTCTAAAATTAGGCAGTATGTATCCACTTGGCCATCCACTTTTGTTATCAGTAAGAAATTAGTAAATCATTTTTATCTTTATTATTAAATGCTTCTCTTAAAAGTTAGATACCTACTTTCCTGGGGCTTATACAATATTTGACTCACAGATCGTAGTGCTGGTTCCATTTGGGGTCCAACGTGTTTTTCACAGTGTCCGTTGAGTGGCACTGCCCAGATCCGTCCACCACAATCTTTGCAAAGGGGTCGGGGAGTCCTAGAGGAGAGGGGACAGCCACACCTAGATGAGACTATAGATCCATCCACGGGACACAGAACATGGTCTTACAGGCTGCAGAGAGCTTCAAGATCATCTAATTTGGTGAAGATTACCCTGCTGCATTTTACCCTCTAATTTAGGGTTAGTTTGATGAGTGAAATAAGTTCTTGCTAGTTAGCTTCCCAAGAAAGGCAACTCAGTATGACAGCACTCTCAGATTTTTAGAGGCTAGAAAACAATAAAAAAAAAAAGAGGTTTAAATTCAAAATTTCATTTCTGATGATCACTAAGCAGGCTAATTAACTGGAAGAAAAGGGGTCTGTAATTAATTGCATTTCAACTCTCTAAAAAATAACCTAGAAATCTTGTTTACTGATCTTTGTTTATCTATGGGCACAAGTGTTCACCAAGTCTTAATCAGGTTAAGTTCCTAAAGGCTGGTGTGAATCACACGGATTTACACGATCCGAGAGGTGGCACAGGCTAGGGCTTTAAAGATACACCTGGATGGGGGCCACTACTCCCGGGCTTCCTAGCTACTTAAATAAAGCCTATAAGCCTAAGTTTAAAGTGTGAATAATACCACTTAAGAGCTGAGCAGCACTCTTGTGAGAATCAGAAAAAGTGAAAAATTTCATGCTGCAGGCACCTGCTCTATAGTAAGTGAATGTTTTTAAGTTAAGAGGTAATTTCTTCCTGCAGAAAAGGATCATCATTCTATCTTCTGCACTTTTACTTTTTTTGTATACTTCCTTTCAGCATGAGGCTTTCAACATGTGATTTAATTTCTAAAATTTGGCTAACAATTTGACTCAAGCCCAGCTATTTTATAGAACAAATGTCTCGTGTGTATTTGAGCTGAGAACACTTCATCCAGCAGAAAGCAATGTATTAATGGGTGGAAAGACAGAAAACAGGGTGCGGCGGGAACAGGGAATGAGAGAGACCGTTTTTCTGGTAGGAGCTATTAACGCCGTGCCTCGCAGCTAAGGAGCCACTGCACTGTAGTCAACTTGGAAATGAAGTTGGTCAAACCACAAATCTATTCGGCAAAGGGCAGAACTCTTTTGGGGATAAACCCAGGAGTTTTTTTTAAAAGCTGACATTGCAGAAACG
Organism: Taxidea taxus jeffersonii; assembly: GCA_003697995.1. Taxonomy (NCBI): domain Eukaryota; kingdom Metazoa; phylum Chordata; class Mammalia; order Carnivora; family Mustelidae; genus Taxidea; species Taxidea taxus. Next base: position 18,863 of record RCUC01159024.1, read on the forward strand.
TGTGAGGAATATTAATATTGTTAAGAGCGCAAAAGCAGGTGTGTACTTACTGAAGAAGTCTTTCTTTGCAAGGTTCTTGGCACATAATACTGAAAACAAACAGAAATCTAGGGTTAGCACTTATGGAGATGTTCACCACCACCAGTTGCTATGGACTGCTATGGACGGGGTTGTGTTGCCCCAACCCCGAAATGGCCCCCAATTCATGTCGAAGCCCCAGGCCCAATGTGACTGCGTTTGGAAGTGGGACCTTTAGGAGGTGCTCGGGTTTAAATGACGTCATCAGGGTGGGGCCCTCACGGTGGGATTAGTGCCCCGACAAGAAGAGACCCCAGAGCTTGCTCTCCCTCTCCTCCCCATGAGAGGACTCAGCAAGATGGTGGCTGTCTCAATGCCACCAGAGGGCCCTCACCAAGACCCACATGGGCCAGCGCCTTGATTTTAGGCTTTTCCAGCCTCCGGAATGGGAAATAGATGTCATTTAAGCCATGTCGCCTACGGTATTTTGTTAGAGCAGCGCCAATGACTAAGACATAAGTCTACATTTGCAATGGGGGAAAAAAATCTAGAACTTATCTTTGCCAATGATTATCTTTCTAGTACTATGCTAAACAAAAAACCTGACAGGTAACTAGAAAGTGTTTTCTCCTCCAATTGGAAATCAACTGTAACAAATATGTTTTAATTTAAACTTTAAATGTTAAACATACAGAGATAAATTTATCAATATGCTCTTAGAACCGCACAGAGTCGCATGAACGCCAGTTCAAATGAAGACCTACAATATTTACTTTACAGCTCCTGCTGACAACAATAAAAAGGAACTGCATTTTGGACATTTAGAGAAATAACACAATTTTGCAAATGCTAGATGATAGAAAGCAAGGGAGACTGATAGAAAATATGAGACCACCATCAAGTGTTGTGAAACATAAACGAAAAAAATGCGTATTAATAATTTAGCACAGGGGCGCCTGGGTGGCTCAGTTAAGCGTCCGACTCTTGGTTTCAGCCCAGGTCATCATCTTGGGGTCGTGAGATCGAGCCTGGTGATGGGCTCTAGGCTAAGAGTAGAGATTCTCTCTCCCTCTCTCTCTGCCCCTCCCACTCACGCTCTCTTGCTCTCTCTCTCAAATAAATAAATAAATCCTAAAAAAAATTTAGCACATTGTTGGCACATAGAGAGAATACAATATATGCTGTTATTATTATTTTAAATGACGAGGCGGCATTAGTTACTGTGAAGAAATGTTGTTGCCAGCTGATCCATGATTAAAACTACCACCACAAGGGAAAACACACCAATGTCGCTTTCCCAGCGCTTCACAAATTTTGCCAGTTTTTAAGGATATAGTGTTTTGCTATGAACATATCATTTTATGTATATTCATATATATTGTCCCGTCAGCTTTTCACTCGGCATACTTTTACATCACAGCCTTATGAGAGATAATTCATATACTCTACAATTCATTTATAGCATATAATTCAATGGGTTTCTGTATATTCACAGGGTTGCACAAGCCCCGCAATCGATTTTAGAGCATTTTCCTCATCCCCCGGAAGAGATTCCATACCCATTAGCTATGACTCCTCACCTCCTCCTAGCCGACCTCTAATCTACTGTATGTTTCCGTGGAGTTGCCTTCTGGACAGTTCACAGAAATAGTCCCACCGTATGTGGCATTTTGTGACCGGCTTCTTCCACTGCGCGTGTTTTTTAAGTTCATCCATGTCGTAGCATGAATCAGTACTTCGTCCCTCTCCGTAACTGAGTGACACCCTATTGTACGGACAGACTGCATTTTCTTTATCCATTCATCAGCTCAGAGACATCTGGGTTGTTTCCAGTTTCTGGCTATTGGGAGTAATCCCATCCAAGCTGTGGTGCAGACCTAGATTTTATTTCTCTCGTTGGGAATCTCTGAGGCATTACGTCTAACATTTTGAGCTAGTGCCTGGCTGTTCCCCATGGCATTGTTCCCATGGCATTATTTCATCGTCCCACCAGCAGCGTCTGAGGGCTCCGATTTCTCCACACCCTGATCCTTGTTATTGTCTGTCTCTGTGGTTCTTCATCTCTGTGGTTTTAATTTGCACTTCTCTGATGACTCAAGACTTGGAGCATCTTTTCATGTGCTTATTAGCTATTGGTAAATCTTCTTTGGAGAAATTTCTATTTAAACTTCTTTGCCCGTTTTTTAATTGGGTGATTTGCCTTTTCCTGTCAGAATCTTTATTCTAAATATATAGATATCTACAGAGAAGCTAACCTTATCAGATATAGGATTTGCAAATATTCTTCCATTCTGGGGGTTTTCACCTTCTTGATGGTGTTTTTTAAAGATTTTGTTTATTTATTTGACAGAGAGACCACAAGTAGGCACAGCAAGAGGCAGAGGGAGCCTGACATGGGGCTGGATCCCAGGACCTAGATATCATGACCTAAGCGGAAGGCAGATGCTTAGCCATCTGAGCCACCCAGGCACCCCCCTAAGTATTTTAATCTTTGGGGTACTACTGCAAATGGAATTGTTTCCTTAATTACGTTTTCAGATTATTCTAGTGCACAGAAATACAACTGATTTTTGTACACTCGACTTGTATCTTATAACTTTGCCGACTCTTTTATTGGCTCTAATACTCTTATTATTTTGGATTTTCTGTATAAAGGTCATACCATCTGCAGATACAGTTTTACTTCTTCCTTTCCAATTTGGATGCTTTTTTAAAATTTCTCGTGCCTAACTGCCCACTACCTCCAATACGATACTGAATAGCAGGGGCGGGCATTTATCTTGGTCCTGATCTTAGGGGGAAAGCATTCGGACTTTCAGCCGCTGAGTATGATGTTAGCTGGGGGATTTTCGTAAATGCCCTATGCTTGGCTTGGGAAGCTTCCTTCTGTTCCTAGTTTGTTTTTATCATGAAGTATTATTAGTGTTTGTCAAATACTTTTCCTGCATCCACTAAGAGGATCACTTAGTGTTTATCTGGTATCCACTGGTACGATACAGTACATTGATTTTCAGATGGTAAACCGACCCTGCATTCAGAGATAAATTCTACTTAGTTATGGCACATAAACCTTTTATGTGCTATATTCAGTTTGTTAGTAATGTATCAAAATTTTTTTGTCTATGTTCATAATGGATATTGGTCTATAGTTGTTTTTTTCTTTAACCAGGGTGATACTGACTTCCTAAAATAGGTTGAGAAATGTTCACTCTTAGTTCTTTTTTTAAGTGAAGAAATGGTATTGATTTTTCTTTAACATTTAGTAGAATTTGCCAGGAAGCCATATAGATATGCCTGGGCTTTACCTTGTGGAAAGTGTTTTCAATTACTAATCCAATTTTTTACTTTTTACATGTCTACTCAGATTTTTCATTTCTTCTTCAATCAGCTTTGGTAGTTTGTGTCTTTCTGGAATTCTGTAATTTCACTTTGGTTATCAATTTGTTGGTATACAGGTGTTTACAGTATCCCCTGATAATCCTTTTTATTTCTATAAAGTCAGTAGTAGTATTTTTCTCTTCATTATAATCTTTATGCCCTTCCTTCCCAAGGGATGGACACACACACACACACACACACTTTGTCTCTCTTTGGTCCCCTTCGTGGCTAGATCATAATTTATGACAACTCCTGCTGTTTTGTTTCTGTAATTACAAAAGTAATACTTACAAAAAATGAAAACTTGGAAATGTGTAAGTAGAAAATTCATGACCCTGAAATCTTGTCATTAACTCTCTTAAGATTCTCCTGACTACTTTCACATGCTTATTATTCCCATTGAACTTTAGAATCATTTTGAGCAAGTTAAAAAAATTACTTAATAAATAAATTTGAGGGGACTTATCTCTTTACAATACTGAGTACTCACATTCTTGAATGCAGTACATTCATCCATTTATTAAATTCTTTAATGCTCTTAAGTGAGGTTTTAAAGTATTTCATAAAAGTTTCCCACACTTTTAATTGGGTTCATGCTTCAGTGATTTTTGGTAATATTGTGAACGGGAGTGTTCCTTTCACTGCATTTGCTGTTACTTGGATGTAGGAAAGCTACTGATTTTCTTGCATTAATTTAAAATCAGCCATCGTTTCCAACTCCCTTCAAATGGATCTGCGGATGTTGTCTCCCTCCACTTCTTTTTTCTCTCCCACAGTTTCAATGTCTCAAAGGCTCTCACATCAAGCTCAGATGTCCAAAGCTGAAGCTGAAGTCTTCCCACTCTGCCTAAAAAGCTGGTCCTCTCCTGGGATCCATTACGTCGGACACATTCAGCTACATCCAACAGCTGCACAAGCCAGAAGTCTGTGTGTCATGCTTTTACTTCTCCATCTCTCTCAAGTGTCTTGACTTCTCACCATCTCCACCCTTGTTTAAGTCCCCAACATCAGCCATCACCCAGTAACCTTTTCAAAATGTAGATCTCCTGCCTCCTTCTGCACTGGCTTCCCACTGCAAAACTCCAGTCCTGTCACACTCTAACCCCGGCGAGCTCCCTCGCCTCTTCGGCCTCAGACATTATCCACCAGCTCCCGGCCCTCGTTTTTCTAAGGTGCTGGTGTCGGGCTGCCTCTGACTGGAAGAATTCTGCTCACATCTCAAAAAGACGAATCTTTGCTCATACTTACGAAACCAGAGGTGTTTTAATTTAAGGCCCATCCCAGTGGAATTTGATTACCTCATAAAGTGGAGAAAGCCTCAATGGCATCAGCAAAGACAACCTTGCCTCCATTTTGTGTTAAAATCATTTAGGGCCATCCTGAATCTGGTTCGGTTAAAGGAATTATGATTTCTCCCACTAGAATAATAATGTGATCTTGGACACTCTAGGAGGTAAAATGATAAGCTGTAATTTATCGCAGCCTAAAGTCCCACTCCAACCAGAGAAATCAGTTCTGAATGAGCTTCTGAGGGCACAACAATGAACAGAAAACGAAGAGTATTTCTCTCTGCGTAGACCACTGCCTGGTTGCTTTGATACCAACTCTCGGGTCCCCCTCTACTTTGGATACATCACGTCTCTTACATCCCATGATTTCCTAATCTCCTGCCAGAATTTCCTGTGTTGGGGATAAGGGACAGCGAATTACCTGTTGCTCACTTTGCATGTGAAGATACACGATAGGGGAAGTGCTAACTTGAGGTAGATTCAGGTAGTAAGACAACCTCTTTACCAGGTTCTCGACAAAGGCAGTTTCCCCCAAAAACACTATTGTGGTTTCCCCAACCCCCCGGGGACAAGCTGCAAAATGACACAAATTTTTATTATAATACTCAACTGAAGAAAAGTTGTAATTTGTGTCATTAGGTCCAACGCCCCCCCCAACCACCACCCCCCGCAAACACAATACACAACAGCCCCGGCGGAGCTCAGCTCCGGGGACTAGGGGACTGGCCGGCTCCTCTGCCTGCCACCCTGGGTCCCCACCAACAGCAACACCACTCCTGTGACTTTAGAGGCTCAGAAGCCCTTTGAGGTACGGTATTCTCCACCTCTTCCTCACAGGATTCGGCAAGCGGACAGACAAGGCAGGTGCCATTTTCCCCCCCACTTTCTTGGTGAAATTATGGAGATTCAGAAAGATGCAGCAGCCACCACCACACCCCCCATTCCAACACATCCCACCTGATGCTATCACAGCAACGGCTTGGCCGTTACCACTTTAAAATTAAATCCTCGGGGCGCCTGGGTGGCTCAGTGGGTTAAAGCCTCTGCCTTCAGCTCAGGTCATGATCTCGGGTCCTGGGATCAAGCCCCGCATCGGGCTCTTTGCTCAGCAGGGAGCCTGCTTCCACCTCTCTCTCTCTGCCTGCCTCTCTGCCTACTTGTGATCTCTGTCAAATAAATAAAATCTTAAAAATAAATAAATTAATTTAATTTAATTTAATCCTCTCTTTGTGTGCTGCTTTGCCTCTGCTCCTCCCTTACAAGAGGGTCCACCGGAACAAGGAACTATGTCTTTTATATTCACTGCTGTCTTGGGAACTTGTGGTGCCTGGCACACAGAGGTTACTTTTAAAATGCCTGGGTGGCTCAAGTGGATTAAGCCTCTGCCTTCGGCTCAGGTCATGGTCTCGGGGTCCTGGGATCGAGCCCCGCATCGGGCTCTCTGCTGAGCAGGGAGCCTGCTTCCTCCCCTCTCTCTCTGCCTGACTCTCTGCCTACTTGTGATCTCTGTCTGTCAAATAAATAAATAAAATCTTAAAAAAAAATAAAATAAAATGCCTGCTGAATACATGAATTGGGTAATGACCTTTTCTTCTTCTTCTTCTTATTTTTTTTTGAGAGAGAGAGAAAGAGAATGTAAGCAGGGAGGCACAGAGAAAATCTTAAGCGGGTTCCACACAGAGCCCAACGTGGGACTCGATCTCACCAAGCCTGATATCGCAACACGAGCCAAAATCAAGAGTCAGACCCTTAACCGACCGCGCTGCCCAGGCGCCCCTTGTAATAACCTTTTTATTTTCCCCTGAACTCATCCCAGAACATGAACACCAAGAAGGCAGACATGATCCTCCTGAACCATGACATCCTTGCCATGGAGCACAGGGCCTGGCATGAGTGAAACGCTCAGGAAATGTTGGAAATGCTTGAAGGAACGGCTAATGAAGGAGACCCCTTGGCCAGCACCCCCCCACCCCTGCTGCGCCATGGCTGCCTCTGTCATGGGGGGGGCGGTCCCGCGCTCTGGGGCTCTTTGGAACAAGTTCATGCTATTTCTTGAAGTATCATTAGGGACATCTGACGGACACCAAGGGAAAAAATATTCCCCTGAAATTTCAAGCCAGATGTAATATTTCAACAAGGGAGAAATTAAGTATATGTCAAAAAACCAGTAATAAAAACTGAGAGGGCATGTGGAAATTTTCATTTGAACAAAAGCCCTCGTTAACGAACAAAGTCATTTTTACATCTTAAGGGATGGTCTTCAGTGATTAGGCCACTGCATTCCAAGAAGACACATAACATATTTAATTTTTAAATTTTAATTGTAAAGTGTTGCTTTTTGTGACACCCTGGATGTGCCCCTGCAGGATACACTGGAGGAGGACTCCTCTCTGTGGGAAGAATGACCCAAGCCAGCCTCATGGGCAGCAATTTCCAAAGCTACTGCTCGCTTCTGTTTGAGTTCTTCCCAAGCATCACAGGCTAGACAACTGCATCTCATCTAAAGCCTTTTCTACCTCCAGACCATGTTTCTGTCTTAAATCAGCCAAATGGAACATTTTTCAACCAGGAGAGTAGACCCAAGGCAGGTTGTTAGTAGGGACCGTTTTATCTCAATATTTAAGGTTCTACTCCAAAAGTAATCAGTTCAGGTAATTACCAATGATGTCTCTCTACACAAGTTTGTTTTTCCTTTCAAATGTCCTCATGTCAAGACCATATGCAAGGACACCGAGGAACTCCAACACCGGAGTCCCCTGTGTCTACCGTTTCAGCTCCTGCAAAGCGCGTGGTGACTTAACTACTGGGAATCAAGGAGCACTTGGCAACGTGACCTTCCAAAACCACGCTGGCGAGTGGACTATATCCCAGACAACCATGTGACCAAAAACATCTGATGAAACCTATCCATGGAATCCAGGGGGACAGTTTGGGAGATGTGGAAACTTTGTCACTGCTTTGTGAAACTTTAAAAAATACAATCTAAGTCCCTTTAGTGTAAAGACAGCAGCTAAAATTTACTGAATGCTCACCAGGTAATTCGCACTATATTTGACACGCATGACTGCATTTACTCAACACCACGATTCCACGGAGTAGTTATTGTCATTATATTCATTTTCCTGATGAGAAAGCTAAGGCTTTAAAAGACCATATGACTTCACCCCCCCCCCCGGCCCCCCCGAGTCAGGCTAGTACATAAAAGCTGCTACTTCTGAGAGGTGTATCCATTTAACCTCTGAACAAATGTTTGGCGGTCACCCCATGCCAGGTGGAGCCCTGTTCTAACTCTGAAGATTCCATGAAGCACAAAACAGAACAAAACAAAATTTAAAAACCTGGGGCTTGCTGTCAGGTTGTTCCCTCAGGGTTTGACATTGAAGAAAAGTAAATTAAGATACCTTTTATTATGTTGCTTAACAGCAATTGCTTAAAACTAACTTCTCAAGCGTTCTTCCTAAGGCTGTACAGTACAAAATAAAACTCAACTTTGTCAGGAAGGAAATGAATTTTAACTCCAGAAAGCTTGTCATTGAGTAAATGATATCTGATCATCACCCTAGAAGGAAAGGAATGAACTCTGTTAATAGGTGATGATCCCGGGCTAATTGGAGGAGAAACCCGCAGGCTTCCAAAACATCCTCAATTACCTGGGCTGTGTCCTTCTAATGAAGTAATTTTAAACAAGGTGATAACCACTGAGAGTGAGGGGAATTGAGGGATTTAGAGGAAAGAAAGCTAGAAATAAGCAAATTAGTCTATAACCTGGTCATTGGAACAGACATAAAACAAGGCAAGGAGGAAAAAAGTAATAATTAGCAAATAATAGCAGGAGAAAGTTCTTTGAGCATTTTCTCTCCTTCAGTTATTAAGCTGACAAATGAGGCTTTATTAATTTGATGCACAGAAAGGTCAACAGAAAACTGAAAAGTAAGCAGGGTAACACATTGCCAATATCCCCATGCGAGGTTATACAAAAACCCATAATCTTCTAGAACAAAGTCCCTTATCATTTCTTTTCTATTTATCATTTTATGGCACCAAGTTCTAAAGCTCTGAAGTATTTAAGGGTATTATTTTGCACGATTTTATCATAAAATCTTTTATAATTACTTAGCTAATCATTATTTGTATCACAGTATAAGTCAGGGCAAAATCATTATGCTCAATTTAGTTGAGAAAAATAGCAGCTCGGGAGATTGAGCAACTTGCTCCGAGTGACCCAGCAAAGTTAGTGATGGAGACAAGAACTTGAGCCAGTCATGAATGAAAACCACTGAGTTCACTGAATTATGCTCCTTCATTAAGACAACTGAGTGTGAAGAAGAAAACATCTGTTACAACATTAAAAATTTCAAATCAATGTGGCTAACACTGGATTCAAAAGATCATTTAAATTTAAAAAAAAAATCAGGGGCACCTGGGAGGCTCAGTCAGTTAAGTGTCTGACCCTTGTTTTGGCTCACTCAGGTCGTGATCTTAGGGTCGTGAGATCGAGCCCCACATTGGGCTCCACACTGAGTGTAGAACCTGCTTATGATTCTCTCTCTCCCTCTGTCCTTGTCCCCATCCAGCTCTTTCTCTCTCTCAAAAAAAAAAAAAAATAGTAATAATAATAATAATGACCCAGCAAGTCCACCCTTAGGCACATATTCAACAGAAATACACACATATACATATGTTCACCACATAGAATGGTTGTAACAGCAGATGGCAAAAGTCAAAGGCTGAGAACCAATGAGACACCCATCAATAGTACAATGAATAAAGAAGTTTGTAATATTCACAAAATGGAATATTATACAGCAGTGAGTGAACCCACCTACAACTACACACAAAATTAGGAAGGAATCTCATAAATTGAGATGATATTGAATAAAAGATACAATCGACATTATACAACGCCATTCATACAAAGCACAAAACCAGACAGAACTAATATATACTGCTGAAGTCCAGTGTGATTAACCTTTAATGGGGGATAAGGTAGGGACGGGAAGGGATCACGAGGAAGGCATCTGGGGAGCTGGCCAGACTCTCTCCTGATCTGGGTGCTGACACCTGTGTTTGGTTTGTGAGAATTCAGTGAGCCATATACTTAAATATTTATAAATCAATCATAAAAATCAATGGACCAGAATAGAAAATCCAAATATAGACCCATAGGTCTAAGATCAATTGATCTGCATCAAAGGTGCCAAGATAATTCAAGGGGTGGGGGACAGTCTTTTCCCCCCGGAAAATGGGATATCTAGTTGGAAGAAATGGGATATCCTTAGGGTAAAAATAAACTTAAAACCGGACAAAGAACACTGGGACACTGCACTGAAGAAGACATCAAATGGCCGGTAAACACAATGAAACACGGTCAGCATCACTAATGATCAGTGACACGTACAGGGAAACTACAGTCAGGTGTCACTACACAACCATGAGAACAGCTAAAACTACAACGACAGACAAGACTACGTGCCGATGAGGATATGGAGAGACAACTCTCACATGTTGCTGGCGGAAGCAGAAATCAGAACAGCCACTTTGGAGAATTGTTTAGTAGCCACGTACCCTAGGACTTAGCAACTCCACTCCTAGATTCTTATCCAAATGAAAACACGACAGCCACAAAAATATGTGTGCATGAAAGCTGACAACAGCTTTATTCACCCAATATCCATCAACAAGTGAATGGACAAACGGTGGTATAGTCATAAAAAGCATGAATTACTGATACAAACAAAATATGGATAAATTTAAGAAGCATTAAGAAACACCTAAGAGTAGGGCACCTGCCTGGCCCAGTCCGTTAAGCATCTGCCTTCGGCTCAGGTCATGTCCTGGGATCGAGCCCCGCTTGAATCCCTCTCCCTCTGCCCCTGCTCATGCTCCCTCTCAAATAAATAAATAAAATCTTAAAAAAAAAAAACAAAACTTAAGAGTACATGCTATATGACTGCATGTATATGAAACTTTAGAATAGGCAAAATTAATCAATATAAAAAGTGAATCACTGGATGAGTGGGCCCAGGAGCTACGTAGGGAAATTAGCTACAAAAGGTCATCAGGAACTTTCTGGAATGATGGAAAGGAATAGATCTTCACTTGCATGGTGGTTATGTGAGTGCCATACAATTGTTACAACTCACTGAACTATACACTTAAAATTAGAGAGCATGCTATTATTCTATTGATACTATTATATTTCAATAAGGGCTATTTTAAAAGAAAAAAGTCATAATGCTGTACAAGAATACACAATGACATGAGAAGATAATCAGTACATTTAATTGGAAAAAAGTCACATTTCTAATATCATCATCTATTAAAAGAATAAGCTGCTCCATGGAGAAATATATGTTTCTAGGACCACGATACGTAATATACAAGGTGAGTACCTTGTAGTGACAGATGTAAGAAAATGCTCAAAAAAAAAAAAAGGAAAGGAAAGTGAAAGAATCCCACCACCACACTTCCAACTGGAATAAAACTGACGTGTTACTAGGTTTCCAGACTGACAAGACAAAAGACACGCTGTGTGCCCCTTCCTCCAAAACCAACAGGAAAGATGAAATAGTTCAGACACATAGACACATAGCTCTGCTCACAAATTAAAGGAACCTCCAAAAGATGGAGAATGAACAAGAAAAGGAGGGAAGGAACCTTGAACTGTAAACAGAGGACGCAGCCACATGCGGGCAACTGTGACCACAGAAGGTGGCCCCAATACCGTAGCATCTCAGGCGAGGTCACAAGGGTGGGAGCTGGTGTACGACGAGCCATCGGGGGTGGCGGTGCACACCATCAGGCTCCTCATCAGGCGCACACACCGTCCCATGGGAGCCAGCGGCCCAGAGCCAGGCTCTGCCTCTGGCTACAAGAGTGCAGCGCGTGGCTCTGGGACACAGGACAGTGTGCCGGCAGGGAATGGGGGACTCGGGTTCAGAGCTCAGCCAGTGCACAAAGGAACAGCCTCTTCTGCAGCACTTTGCTCCCTCATCCCTCCATCCCTCTTGTGCTTTGACTGAGAAGCAAGAAACCCCAGCTGCAAAGATATATAACTAAGAATCACTAAACGTTTATAGGAAGTCACATCAGGAAAAAGAAAACAAACTTGATAAAATTGTTTTCCTCCTAAAACAGAGAACACACGTTCTTTTCAAACACACATGGAATTTAGAAAAGCAGACTGTCTTTTAAGTTACAAAGGAAACTGAAATTTCCCAAGTTGATAAACAGCCCACATGCATTCACTAAATGTAAAAAACATCCATACCAAAAACACAGCCTAAACCAATCTGCACATCTGGAAAAAAAATTTAAGACTTTATTTATTTATTTGAGAGAGAGAGCATGGGAGGGGGAGGGCCAGAGGGAGAAGCAGACTCCCCACTGAGCAGGGAGCCTGATTCCAGACTCAAGCCTGGGACTCCAGGATCATGACCTGAGCGGAAGGCAGTTGCTTAACTGACTGAGCTACCCAGGTGCCCCTGCACATCTGGAAAATTTAAAACCTATGTTTAAATAGTCATTGAGGTCAGAGTGGAAATGAGAACCTATTTACACTCAAATGAAAACAAAAAGTACTATATATTAAAATACCTAGGCTTAACTTCATTCATTAAAAACCCAGAAAGACAGAAAATATATGAACTAAGCTTCCAAGTCAAAAGAGGTAAATAATCCAAAGGCAGCAAAAAGGATTAATAAAGGTAACAGCGCACATTAATTTAAAAAAAAAAAAGATTTGCCAAAAAAGCAGAAGCCAGTTCTTCTAAATCTTTAGTTCTTTTTTAAATGAACAAATCTTTAAAAAAAGAAAAAGATAAATGAACAAATCTTTAAAAAAAAAAGATAAATGAACAAATCTTAAAAAAAAAAAAAAGTAAAAATAAAATGAACAAATCATTTTAAAGTAAGCTTAAGAAAAAAGAAAGACAGCATACATAACCCTGGCAAAGACAAAAGGAGGAGATAAAACTAGAAGAATAAATGTTACAAATCACAACAGTACACCCACCACAGGAGTGACTTCAAACCAATGGCTAAAATGAAAACTTTTCTAGTAACATGGAAGTTGCCAAAACTGGGCCCCAAAGTAGTAAAACCCTGACCATGAACCATAGTTAGTTGAAACGGTCATTGAAAATCGACCCACAAAAACAAGGCATCAAGCCCAGATGGTTTTACGGGAGGATTCTATCAAGACTTCAAGGGAAAGATAATTCCCACCTTATAATTCCTTACAACTGAGTTCATGAGGCTGACACCAAAACCAGAAATTATAAGCAAAGAAAAATGACAGGCTGTGGTAGACATCCCTAACACTCTCCACATCTAGTCCTCCTCTCCCTCATGACGGAGGGAAGGCCACACTTCTCCGCTCCCTGGAGTTGGCCGGGACCATGTGATTGCGGTGTGTGTCACTTTGGAGTCAAAGTACGAAGAGCTGCTAAGAGATCTCCATGCCTCTGTGAGACGGTGGACCAGCAGAACCCCTACTGTGTGGCTCGCTGACTGACCATATGGACAACAGCCCCCCCCAACTCACAATGAACATGAACAAAAAGCAAATCATGGTAACCTGAGAGAGGAGAACCCTGGGCTGGGAACTGGCAGACTAGGGGGCCTTAGCCTGACATGTGCCTTCTTCCAGAAGAAGGATGTATTCATTTAAAGATTGCTTTTAAAAAAATAAATCTCATAGGTCCCAGGAAAAAAGAGAAAAAGGAAATGACAATAGACACAGGAGAGGGAAGAAGGAAAATGAGAAAGAGACCAGAAATTCATTTAACACCTGGACAATAGGGACGCCCGGGTGGCTCAGTGGGTTAAGCCTTTGCCTTCAGCTCAGGTCATGATCCCAGGGTCCTGGGATCGAGCCCCACATCGGGCTCTCTGCTCAGCAGGGAGCCTGCTTCCCGCTTCTTCTCTCTCTCTGCCTGCCTCTCTGCCTAGTTGGGATCTCTGTCAAACAAATAAATAAAATCTTTTTTTAAAAAATCTGGAGAATAATCTCATAGTATATGGAGAATACTAGATTAGAAGAACTTTTGAGACTACCCTTTTTTTTTTTTAATATTTTATTTATTTATTTGACAGAGATCACAAGCAGGCAGAGAGGCAGACAGAGACAGAGAGAGAGGGGGAAGCAGGCTCCCTGCAGAGCAGAGAGCTCCATGTGGGGCTCGATCCCAGGATCCCGGGACCATGACCTGAGCCGAAGGCAGAGGCTTTAACCCACTGAGCCACCCAGGCGCCCCTGAGACTACCCTTTTAACAGAGGACCATCAAAACTATTATTGGTGCTTTTCTATCCATTTATCTTTTTAAAACAGAGGGGAAATAAATAGGATGACATTAATTTTTTTAAAGAAGTTTCCAGGCTTAAAAAAAGTTAAAAAGTTCCTAGGTTTGGTTTTGTAGGAAGCAATTTCCCTGATGTGGACACACATCTAAGGGTAGATTTCATAATTATTAACTATAAAACTAACAACAACAATTTCTGGTATTTAGTGAGCTTACATTATTATTAGCCAAACATTATTAACAGCGCTTTCCAGATTATTCTCTACCTAGTATTCACAGCAGTTAAGGAAGGCAAGGTAAGGTGAGCTTCAGTTATTTGCCCAAGACCACAGAGCTTGTAGGAGGAAAATCTAGAGTCTGTCTGACCCTGAAGGCCCAGCTCTACACGGCACTAGACTCTGATGCAGCGTATTTTAAAAAGGTATAATTATGGTGACAAATTGACATACAACACGAGGAAGCCAGAATACTCTAGAGAAACCTGTATTTTAAAAAAGAGAAAACAAACAAGACTTCAAATAAAAAGGGAACTCTTGCTTCTAACTAGAGAATGGAAAAAAAAAAAAATCGCAAAGTAGTGCTATCTCAGTGAGCGCTCATTTTAAAATACACCGGCCGGTTAAGAGAGAATTCGCAAACCATGAAACTGGTAAAGTGTGAATACAATTCACTGGGTTTTAGTATACTCAGCTGTACAACCACAACCATTTAACTTCACCACATTTTAATCATCCTCCAAAGAAGCCCTGTACCTGTGAGTAGCCACTCCTGACCCCCTTTTCCCCAGCCCCCAGCAACCACTGATCTGCTGTTTCTATGGATTTGCTCCTGCTGGACATGTTGTATAAATGGAATCAGCCATAAGTAACATTGTATTTTATTTTTTACATAGGCTCCACACCCAACATGGGGCTTGAACTTACAACCCTGAGATCAAGAGTGGCAAGCTCCATGGACTGAGTCCCCCAGGCGCCCCCTATGTGATGTTTTCCAACTGGTTACTTTCACTCAGCATAATGCTCAACATTTCATCACGCTGCAGCACTTATCAGTGCTTTCACTCATTTTGGGGATCAGATAATATTCAGCTATATGGACACAGCGTCTTCTGTTTATCCGGTCATCAGATAACGAACATTTCAGTTATTACCACATTTCAGGAGTTGTTTGGGTTGCCGTGAATGATGCCGTTAAGGCACATTCGTCTAACACGGTTTTATGCAGACCTACATGTTCGATTTTCTTGGGTCTATACATAGGGGGAGCGCTGTAGAGTCACAGAGTAACTATGTTCAACGTTCCGAAGAACAGCCAAATTGTTTTCCAAAGAGGTCGCACAACTTTTCGTGCCTGCCAGGCGCACATAAAGTTTCTAATTTCTCTGCCTCCTTACCACCTTCCCTATCTGTCCCAGCATCCCAGCACCGTTTGCTGGAAAGACCGTTCTTTCATCCGATCTAATGGTCTTGACATCACCATCAAGAATCAGTCCACTGTAAATGTACAGACTTCCAGACTCAGTCCCATTCCACTGACTTATGTGTGTCTGTCCTTATCGTGGGTAACATTCCATCTTGATCACCATCGCTCAGTAGAAAATGTTTTAAAGTTGGGAAGTGTTTCCAGTTCTGTCCTAGTTTTTCAAGACTGTTTTGGTTATCCTAGATCCCTTGCATTTCCATATGAATTTTATAATCAGCTTGTCAAATTCTGCAAATAAAGCCTCTTGGGATTTGGTGAGACGGGTCCTGTAAGGCATCTGTCGAAAAATCTGGGGAACACTGTCATCCTAAGTCTTCCAGTTTATAAACACAGGACATATTTCCGTTTACTTAGGTCTTCTTCAGTTCCTTTCAACGTCTTGTAGTTTTCAGCATGCAAGTCCTGCGCTTCTATTGTTGAATTTCTTGCTAATTTCTTTATGCTACTTTAAAGGGAGTGGTTTTTAAATTTCTTTTCCCGTAGATGAGTGGTTGCATAGGGAAGGTGGGGATGACAGCTAAGGGGTAATAGGGTTTCTTTTTGGGGTGGTGAGAATGTTTTCCAATGGACTATTGTGACGACTGCACAACTCTGTGAATATACTAAAAATCACTGAATGAAACACTTAAATAGGTGAACGTTATAGTATGTGAATTATATCTCAATAGAGATGAGAGAGAGAGAGAACAAGCCCTATCAGGTAGGTGAATAAACTCCTAGCATCTTGTACTTTTCCATTTATATCAAAAGGAAAGACGTTTCACTTCCCCAGGCCAATGTCAAAGACATTGCTAACACAGTGGTGGTTTGCCTGGAAACATTAAATTGGTCTCAAACAAAGCTTGGCAAGACTGTCATTATTTTAAACTAGGGGAAGGGGGAAAGAAAACTTCCGCTGTTTGCTTTTCTAATGTTGATCAGGTACATTTCAGAGTGACAAGTAAGTAATCTGCCCATTAAGCAAACCACCTAAACTGCTATGGTGATTTCAAAATTATTGGAATAGCCTCCCAATTAAATCCCTGCTTCCTCTGTTGATTCAAACCCAATTATTCTTAAAGCATTATCAGAATCCTTTTTCATAATGCCTGAAGGGTCTCTACTGCCTACAAATTGCTTTCTCTGAAGTTCAAAACACAAAATACTGTTTCTCTTGATCTACTTTGCCAACTTTCTCACCCAACTACGGTTCATTTAACTGCTTCTAGACAACATAGCAATTTTTTTTTTTAACCTCTAGGTCTTTCTTCATTCTACATGCTGTCCTCCATGATATCTTACCAATGTTTCTTGAGCCAGAAGGTGGGCTCAACTGTAATTCACACACAGTTGGGGCTTAGTCAGTACTCACTGGGGCACCTGGGGTGCTCAGTTGGTTAAGCGCCTGCCTTTGGCTCAGGTCACGATCCCAGGGTCCTGGAATCAAGTCCTGCGTCAGGCTCCCTGCTCAGCGGGGAACCTGCTTCTCCCTGTCCTGATCCCCCTGCTTGTGCTTTCGCTTTCTCTCTCTCTCTCAAATAAATAAATATTTTTTTAAAAATAGAGTACTTGTTGAAGAATCCTACTTCCTATTTTATGCTAGCCTGTCCCAAGCACTTCACCTGTGTTATCTCCTATAATCCTTCTGTAACCCCTCTGAAGAAACAAAGGGTCTGAGGGACTACTTGCCCAAGGGTACACACACTGAACCACTATCTGATGACTGAAATTCTATTCATTCTTGGGTTATAGCTGAAATCTTATCCCTTATTCCTGTTATCTTTCCCTGAAACCTATCCCTTTCCCTGAAACCGACAGGGATTTCTCCTTTCTCTGAACTTCTGAAGTACTTCCTGCCTTTGACACATAAAACTACACTACCTTGAATTGTATTTTGGAAGGAGACTTTATTTTTAGAGCAGTTTTAGGTTCACAGCAAAACTGAGTGGAAAGTACAGAGATTTCCCATATCCTCCCTGCCCCCCACACCACACACACACACACACACACACACTCCTCCCACTATCCACATCCCCCACCAGACTGCTGTATTGGTTTCAACCGATGAGCCAACGCTGACACATCACTGTCACCCAAAGTCCCCATTTTACATCAGGGTTCATTCTTAGTGTACATGCTGTGGGTTTTGACAAATGTATAATGACATGGATCCACCAGTCATGGCATACAGAATAGCTCCACTGTCCTAAAATTCCTGTGTGTTTTCTATTCATCTCTCCCTCCCTGCTAACTCCTGGCCACCACTGATCTTTTTTCCTACAGTTTTGCATTTTTCAGAATGTCGTATGGCAGGGATCATACAGTATGCAGCCTTTTCAGATCGACTTCTTCCACTGAGTAACCAGCATATACGGCTCCTCCGTGTCCTTTCACAATTTGATAGCTCATTTCTTTTTAGTAGTGAATAGTATTCCATTGCCTGGATGTATCACAGTCATTTCCAAGTTTTAGCCACTAGGAACAGAGCTGCCAGAAACATGTGTGCCAAGTTTTTGTGTGGACGAAAGTTCTCAACCTCTTTGGTTCAACAGCAAGGAGCGGAATGACTGGGTCATATGGTGAGAGTATGTGGTGTTAGAAGAAACTGCTAAATGAGCTTCCAAAGTGGACATACCATGTTACATTCCCACCAGCAATGAATGAAAGTTCCCACTGCTCCACACACCTGCCAACCCCTGATTTCAGCTCAGGTCATGATCTCAGGTTTGTGGGATCAAGCCCCACGTCCGGTCCCTCTCCCTCTGGTCCTCCTTCCACTCTCTCTCTTAATCAAATAAAATCTTTAAAAAGAGGGGGGGATCCCAGAGAGATCCCATACTCCTTCAGCCATGTGAGGAAATAGTGAGAAGATGCCATCTATGAACCAGGAAGCTGTTCTCACCAAGCCATGAGCCTGCCAACACCTTGATCTTGGACTTTCCAGCCTTTAGAAACTGTGATAAGTAAGTGTTTAGTGGCTCTGGGAGCTGAAGGTCAAGTGAATGGGGCCTGATTTTCAATGTATGTGGGGTTTGCTTTGGGGGTGACAAAATTACCCTGAAATTAGCTGGTTATGATTGTGCAACTCTGAGCATCAAGTGTACTGAATTTTACACTTGAAAGGGTAAAATTTATGGTATGATCATTACATCCCAATTAAAATATAAAATATAATAGCAGCGTGAAGACTAAGCGATACTGATTTTTCATAAGATAAACCTTCAGCTTTATCTTGTTAGTGAGTTACAGGCCACTGTTCAAAATGTCATGCACGCTGTGGAGAATAACAGGTGTTACATAAATTCTCTAACGGGAATAAAAAGATAATGGCCACCTACGACAAAAGGAGTAGAAGATGTAGAGTCTGCTCCCAAGAGTTTACGGTTTAACTCAAGAAACAAACGCATCAACCAGAAAACCAAACAACAGCGCAGAGACGCTCACTTCTGCCAAACATTCAATTACTCAAGTCGTATCAATTCGTCTTTTGTAGTATCTTACATCCATTCTCTGCAGTCCCAGCCCACTGCTCCATTGCCCACCACTCCACTGCTCAACTCTTGTCTCGTGTCTGGATTATTACAATAGGCTCTGGCATCTCTCTTCTCTAATTCATTTTAATCATGAAATAATTATTTGTTGGATAAGTGAATAGGACACTCTTCATTATGTAAACTGCCCTACACATAAACCTCGGAGCTTAATCCCACTTCCAAAGTGAAAAAGAGAGAAGGAGAAAAAGTATAAACTCCTAGCAGCTAGCACTTCGAACTTTCCAGAATCCTCTCCCACTCACTTTCTGGTCTTATCACTCACCAAGCCTTCTTCTCTGGTAGTTGGCTCATGCATTCCCACCCCACCCCCCAACTCCTTTGCTGGGGTCCCCCCTACCAGCGCCTCTTCCTCCTCTTCATCATCCAGATCTGTGCTTCTCAGCCTAGTTCAAGCCTCCCTCCATCAGGCCTCCCCTATCCTGTACTGCCCTGTCAAGTCACAGGTTTGGTTTTTTAAAAATATATTTAATGTATTTATTTGAGACAGAGAGAAAGAAAGGGGGGGGAGTGCGGAGAAGGGAGAAGCAGACTCCCCGCTGAGCAGGGGCCAATCCCAGGACTCAAGAAATCATGACCTTGACCTGAGCCAAAGGCAAACGCTTAACCAACTGAGCCACCCAGGTGCCCCTGAAGTCCCATTTTTAAATTCCCATTACTTATTTAAGTCTCCAAACAGATTTTTAACTCATGAAAAGTAGACCCATGGCAGAAGTAAATCCAAGACTAACATCTTGCTCCACAAACACTGCCATATGGACTCAAACTTCCAAATGAGCTCTACAGACAGACTAGCAGAATTCAGAGAAACAATGTTATTGTGGGAAGGCTCAGGTTGTGTTTGCTTATTTTTGTGGGGGAGAAGACAAGCTGAATTCTCAAAGGGGGGAATTTATGAAGAGGAAGTCATGTCAGAAATCGGTTGGGGCAGGCAGAGGGAGGGAGGCGTATCCAGGATCCATGTGCTAAATGCTTGCACTTTGCAGGGAGGGTCTAGACACTGATAACACAGTGAATCTTTAAAATACTATTAGTCGGGGTTTTTTGTCTTCAACACCTTCCAAAATTCTACACTATTCGCAAAAGTTACATTGGAAAGTGAACTGGCACAGATCCTCTGAAAAATCTGACACTTAACACTGACAACAGAAGTCTACGGCTTCAGCCTGTTACCTGTAATAAGATTTTGGGTTAACTTTTTTGTAAACCCACTTACATGGATCTTTTTATCACACTACTGTTTTCTGCCCCATTTAAATCTCCAAATAGGTTGTGTGCATGCGGTCAGATGGGGCTCATGCTTCCTATTATACAATCACAAATGCTTAAAGGACACTGGCCGTCCTAGGATGTGATTTAAAAGAAAAGAGCTTATTTCCTGAGAAGAAAAACAAACAAACATGAGTTTACGAAGACTGGTAACTGCAAAAAAAGATTTTCATGAACATAAATCACAGTCAGTTTAGAAAGGTGTGTGGAAACCAGGTGGACAACAGTTGATGCTTCCTGAACGTGTAGGATTTTTGCCAGCAGAAAAATCTGCACCCCGACACGTGACCCCTCTGTGGCCAAGAGCAGGTGGCGTGGGGTTCCGGGTGTTACTTCAGGTGTTTTTTGAGAAGTGGGCATTAAAACAAAGCTCTTACAAAATGGATCTTCTACTCCCCGGTCATGATGAATCAACCACTGCGGTCAAACAACTTGCTCAGGGCTGGAGGGCGCTCGGCGTGTCCCCCCCTTTCCTGAAGCTTACAGCTAGCTATCCCGGCTTGCTGTCGGGACTAACACACCACTCCCCACCCTGGTCTCCTCTTCCCACATAAATCTAAGGCTTCTCTAACCCAACATGTGGGACAGGTAGGAAAGGGAAAGACGGAAAAGGGGAAAGAGAATATACTGCATTTTAGGGGGAAAATTAATTAGCAACCTCTGCCTTCTGTCCTGAGATATTAAATACCCTCAGAGTTTATCATTAAGTGCACAATTTGCAACAGAAGAAAAACTAGTGAAATGTGAGTAAGCTGTTACAGTTCCTGGTATTTAATTTCAATTTTCCTTTTCCTATCACCAATAAAAAATGCTCAATAAACCTAACATCTGGGGCACCTGGGTGGCTCGGTGGGTTGGGCCTCTGCCTTCGGCTCAGGTCATGATCTCGGGGTCCTGGGATCGAGCCCCGTGTCGGGCTCTTTGCTTGGCGGGGAGCCTGCTTCCCCCCTTCTCTCTGCCCGCCTCTCTGCCTACTTGTGATCTCTCTCTGTCAAATAAGTAAATAAAATCTTAAAAAATAAAATAATAAAAAAATAAACCTAACATCTTGGTGGGGCACTTGGGTGGCTGAGTCAGTTAACTGTCCAACTTTTGATCCCACTTCAGGTCTTGATCTCACAGTTGTGAGTTCCAGCTCTGCACTGGGTTCCACACTAGTGTAACTGACATCTGAGTATCTTGGTATCAGAATCTTTTTCTTAGAGCAAAATTCATTAGGAGATGACAGGTTTTCTATATGTTACTTTCACTGCCCAAGGTTACAATGCAAATTTTAAAAATGTTGCGCCCACACACACACAAAATAAAAACAAGTATAGATAAATAAAATGCCGCACACACAAAATTCTGCTAGGGTTTAACCCTACAAAGGAATTATGAAGGTCTTAAGTAAGAGCTTTGCTATGAACCAGGGATTGGCTACTGATGGCCCATGGGCCAAAGTCTGTAAATGGGCCTCCTGCCTGTTTTCGTGAATAAAGTTTACATGGAACACGGCCACGCTCATCTGTTCACTCAGTGTCTGTGGCTACAATGGCAGAGCTGAAGAGTTGTGACAAAGACCATATGGCCCACGAAGCAGAAAATATTTACTCTCTGGGCCTTTCGGAAGAAGGGTGCAGGCCCCTGTTTAAAGCATACAATAGTACTGACTGTATACACATCACAACCTCAGTGGACAAGCTTCTTGGGGATCCGTGAAGAGAAACATATCCCCCAAAATACCACCCTGGCTCTTGACTGCTTATTCATTTATTTATACAGACGCTAAATACCAATGCAATTCGAAATTGATACAAGGCATATCCACCAAACTAGAACCAGATGTAAGAGACAAGCGTTCCCCAAGAACACCATGAAGCATTCCGCTCAGTCGCCTTGTTGTCGTCTACTGAAACACACTTGCAGACTACAAGTAGAAAATGACAGAAAACTTCCACGTGTCTCTCAGAGTCTGGGCATCCACAACACTCTGCTCAGCCTTGGCTCAGAAAAATCTCTATGTCACTGTCAGAGGGGAGGGTGGAAACCGCCACTGGGAGGCCTTTACTTGCCAAAGCACCAGATAGACCATGTAGGGCTCTGAGAACTGGGATGGTTCCCAATTTACTCCCCCTACAAACACAAACTGTGTGACTATGGGAAAGCCTTTCTCCAAAACCATCCCCAAAAAGGACCCATCTCTGGAAGAAGACTGAGGAAAATACCTCTTAAGCCAGTCATTTGGAGCCCTTGAGAAACAAAGAGCTTGCCCCAAGTGCTCACTTTCCTACAAACGTAAGGACCTAGGAACATCAGAAATATGTATAGAGAAGCAATTGTATGTGCTATTCTTTACAAGTCCAGCTCCAGACAGCCACAACGGCGACCCGAGAGTCTCCAATTTGTCACCTCCCTCAGATGTAAGTGTGTTCCCTGCCCAGGTCCTCGTGCCAACTGACCCCTAGCTAAGATCTCTTCTTTGGAGCATCCCTTGGCCTCTGCCCCAATATGTGTCATAATTCTATGCCTTTGCAGCCCAAGACTTGCTATGTGGATCACTCTGGGTTCTGTCTCGCCCTGATTTCTCCCTCTCTGGGCAGGAGGCATAAGCTCTGGCCCTTCCAACACAGTCCTCTTTGCCTGACCACCTCCGCCCTTCCCCCGGGTGTACACATCCCAGCTGGATCACTAGGGACCTGATGCCATATATAATCTCTTCACTTAAAATGATCATGCCCTGGGCTCAAATTGCAGCTCAGCTCTTTAACAGATGAATAACGTGGAGCAAACTACTCAAGCTCTCCGGGCCCCCATTTTTCTCTTCGGTACCACAGAGATAAGAGTTGCTATTTTTCAGGGTTATCGTGAGCATCAGAATAGGTACTCGATAAAGTTGCTATCAGTATTAACTTGTCTTACTAATTATTACACACCACTAATTATCAAGGACTTACTGTATACGTGGCAATATGACAGCATCTTTTCTCATTTAAATTCACTAACTTCTGATGTAGGTAACATTTGTCCTCAATTTACAAATATGAAAACAGACAGAGAAGTTAACTTGCTTAAGATACCAACACATGTACTGCACGGTGGGACGACGACCCAAACCTAGCCGTGCAAGTACAGTTGGTCCTCATTAGCCATGAATTCTTTATTTGTGAAACTTGGTAAAGTTTACTGGGGCGCCTGGCCGGGTCAGTTAGTAAAGCAGGTGACTCTCCAATTCAAGATGGTAAGTCTGAGCCCCATGCTGGGAGGAGCGTTGGCTTTTAAAAAAAAAATTTTACTTGTAGGGCGCACCTGGGTGGCTTAGTTGGTTGGGCATCTGACTCTTGATTTTTGGCTCAGGGCATGATCTCAGGGTTGTGAGATCAAGGTCTGAGTCAGGCTCCACGGTAAGCATGGAGTCTGCTTGAGATTCTCCCTCTCCTTTTCCCTCTGCTCCTCCCCTCCCTGCCACCCCGCCATGCTCACTCCCTCTCTTGTATTCAAATAAATAAATAAGTAAGATCTTTGAAAAAACTTTACTTATAACCTTAAAATCAATACGCCGGCACTTCCTGGTCATTCACAGACATGTACAAAGCAAAAAAATTTGAGTATCCCAGTGCACACACTCCTAGCTGTGGCTGAATGAGGTGACATTTTGCCTTCTTGTTTCAACGCTCATGCTACAAATGAGTATCCTTTCCATATTTTTGTGCTTTTTGTTGGTCATTGTGCTATTTAAAATAGCCCCTAGTGTTGAAGTGCTACCTGGTGCTCCTGAGCTCAAGATGCCTCGTGGAAAAAAATACATGTAATTAGACCAGCTTCATTCAGGCCTGACTTAGAGCACTGTTAGCCACAAGTCACATGCTAATGAATCAGCATTACTGTCCCTTATTGTTAATTATCAATACATACTAGATACAGTGTCTTTACACAGGAGCACACATGAAACACACTACTGCTCAGGTGACGAAAATGTGACCGGAGGGTCACAGGAACCAAATTCTGTCTTCCTTAGGAGCAAAGGGTTAGGGGTCACTAACTCAGTGCTCCTGGGGACTCCCTAGAACACAGTTAACCAGGAATAATGGGACTCAACAGTCTAGGCCTCGTCCTACTGTGAGGGTTGCTATTACTCACACTTCAGATACTATCCACAGAGCCTCCCGAGAGGGTTTCACTCCCATGGCCACTAGTGCACCGCCCATCGGACACACTGGTGGGAGGCCAGGGTGGGCACCGGTGTAGGAAAGAACAAGAGGAGACCAAACGTGGCGTTCCAATAATCTGCTGCTCAAAAAAGGTGAGTAGGAAATGTAAGCTACACACTAAAAACATGAGTTTGTTACTCTCTGCTCCTTCCCACTTCCAGAGTTACAAGCTTTGGCAATCTTGGAAATCCCTTGATTCAGAAAACATTTCCAAAAATGAATTATGAATTAATCAAATTTAAAGCTGCCTTCAGTCTTGGCATTCTCAGTAACTGTCAAATTTCCTTTCCTCTCCTTGCAAAGCCAATCTCCTCTCTGTTTTCAGCTCTGACTACAGCAATTAGGAGAGAATACGGACAGTACTACCCCCACAAAGATGTATTGTGTTTCGAAAACAAAGACTGCCCTGGAATTTACTCCCCCTCCAAATTCAATAAAATACAACAAAGCAAACACCCTATAATGACATCAAATTATTACCAAATTGCCAGAGCCCTACAGAAAAGGCACCCAAATTTTGAGGCTTTTTGCAATTTCATTCTCAGAATTCTCATGCAAAAATCATTTCATGCCAAGCTCAAGAGTTTGATTTCTTTTCTCCCCACGTTGAAGACATTTTCTTCATTTAAAACAATCTACTCCGAAGTATGCTGTACATTCTTCTGTATTTTTTAATTTAAAAAAAGCCAAGTATATAACCCAAGTTAAATTGATATGAGCCAATTTTTTGAATTATGAATGGATTATAGATAATGTGCTAAAAAAGCTTTGCAGTCTAAATATTAAAGCTTTGGTAGTCTTTCTACATTGCAATACATTAATCTGAATTTTCAAAAATAACAGCTAGCAGGGGCGCCTGGGTGGCACGGTTAAGTGTCTGACTCTTGGATTTGGCTCAGCTGTTGATTTCAGGACCCTGAAACTGAGTCCCGAGCTGGGCTCTGTGTTCAGCAAGGTGGCTGCTTAGGACTCTCTCTCCCTCTCCCTCTGCCCCTCCCACCCCCATGAGTTCTCCCTCTCTCTCTCTAATAAATAAATCTTAAAAAAAAAAAAAAAAAAAAACAGGTAACAAAAGTCAAATTCTGTCATTAATAACCCAGTTGATGTTCACGCACAAAATTAAAAATAACTGGGACGCCTGAGTGGCTCAGTGGGTTAAGCCTCTGCCTTCGGCTCAGGTCATGATCTCAGGATCCTGGGATTGAGTCCCGCATGGGGGGGGGTCTCTGCTCAGCAGGGAGCCTGCTTCCCCCCTTCTCTCTCTGCCTGCCTCTCTGCCTGCTTGTGATCTCTGTCAAATGAATAAAATTAAAAAAAAATTAAAAATAACTGAAAAACGTTATTTGAAAACATAGTATAATAGCTCCAAATTAAAATCCAATAACGGTTACCTAAAAGTAACCTTAAGGATTTCAGGAAAGCAGATTAAAAACACTAGAAATACAAACAGGACCAAAATAAAAATTCACCCAGAGGTTTAAAAAGCAAGTTAGGTGGGAAGCTTGCAGGATTCCCCATCGGTTGTTGGAACCCCATCTTCTTTGGGCACACACACTCAGTTAAATAAAATAGTGAAGGAATAACAATTCAATTACAATAAGTTAAAAAAAACAACCTAAAAATTCATAAATAACCCCTTTTGTAAGAACAATGAACAGCTTCATAGATCATAAAGAGAATATTTCCCTAAATTAATTGAGAATGTTAAAACTGAACAAGTTAGTTGAGGGCAATACTCCTATCAATTTTTAAATAACTCCACAACTAATTATTTTTAATTTTTTAATTTTTTTAAAGATTATTTATTTATTTATTTGACACAGAGAGAGATCACAAGTAGGCAGAGAGGCAAGCAGAGAGAGGGGGTGGGGAAGCAGGCTCCCAGCTGAGCAGAGAGCCCGACGCAGAACTCGATCCCAAGACCCTGAGATCATGACCTGAGCCGAAGGCAGAGGCTTAACCCTCTGAGCCACCCAGGCGTCACTAATTTTTAAATTTTTTAATAAACATATAATGTATTATTAGCCCCAGGGGTACAGGTCTGTGAATCGCCAGGTTTACATACTTCACAGCACTCACCATAGCACGTACCCTCCCCAATGTCCATAACCCCACCACCCTCTACCTTCCCCCCTCCCCCCAGCCCCCCTCATTTTGTTTTGTCATTAAGAGTCTCTTATGGTTTGTCTCCCTCCCGATCCCATCTTGTTTCATTTATTGTCACAACTAGTTTTTAAAATACTTACAGCTCTGACTAAATCTGTGTCTTTTAAGTCATATTAACAGAAGCAGATGCACAGGAGACTAACAGGTGAATCTGAAGACTACAAAGGGGAACTAAGTTCAAATACCATCTGTTCTGCTGGGAGTTTCTGTAATACCGATGAGCTCATGTTTGATTGGTAAGCGGGAATGCCATCACCACAGCATGGAAGTCTTGCTGATTCATCTGTTGAGTTTCCAAAGCAAAGAAGTGGAGGGAATGAAATTATGTGAGATCTCAGGCAAGATAAAAACAAGCCCTCACCTAACTTGGCCTTAGCAAGAAGCTGCATTTGAAGCAAGCAGCGAAAGGAAGCCCGCACCCGGGCCTCACTCCCCGGATGGGTGGAGTCACGGCCAGGCCAGGGTCTCTCTCCACTGGGTTGTGGCACTGGCTCCCATCAGTGCCCTTTGCAATGGCAACCCCACTGGGGGTTGAGCCTCACTCAACACCCACTATCCATGCACCAACGCAAGCATGGCTAGAATTTCCACTTTGCTGTTCTTGTCCACTTTTAGTATCCATTTTAGCAACGTCCAGCCACACTGAGATGTTCGCTGAAGTGGTCCAGGTAATGAGTCGCCTGGGGTACCAATTACCGCTTTTGCTAGTAGCTACCAAGCCGCGTAGATTTTGAAAGCTCTGCCACAAGCTTATTTTTCTCTTACAAGACACTATTTTTAGTGCATGATTTGCAGAATGCAAGGGTTTTCGGGAACATAAACATTCCATTATAGTAGGAAGAATGATAAATACTTCTCAAGTGCCTACCTACCATGGACAGGCAATGGGCCGGGTACTTCAAGTTAAACTTCAGGACCTAAAAGATCTCAGCTTAAGAGAAACGAACATCTCTTCATCGGTCTGCTAGAGCTGCCATCACAAAGTACTAGGTGCTGGGTGGCCTTAAACCACAGAAAATTTGTCTCACGTTTCTGGAGACTAGAAAGCTGAGATCAAGGTGCCAGCAGGGATGGTTCCTTTGAGGGCTTTGAATCTGCTGCGTGCCCCTCTCCTAGCTTCTGGTGGTTTGCTACCATGCTCGTCTGCATCCAAAGGACGCAGCCCTAACTGGATTAGGGGCCCACCCTACTCCAGTAGGACCTCATCTCAACAAAGTGTATCTGCAATGACCCTATTTCTAAATGGGAGACCACGTTCTGAGATTGGGGGGGGTGGGGCCGGAGACTTTCACTATGAATACGGGAGGGTCAAAACACAATCCCTAACAACCTCTAAATCACAAAGCGGAAAATACTAAAAACCGTCAGTGTTTC